>CAKNXH010081503.1:55569-93450 GCA_932178445.1 Andricus quercusramuli
TTTGTTTTAGTGCAAATTCCATCTTTCTTGAATGAAAATTTAACTATTTGGTAAAAAATTTAACTATTTCGTTAAGAACTCATCGCTTTTGGTTGAAGAAATTCGTCTTTTTGGATGAAAAATTTAATTTTCTTCGTAAAAACTTATTTTTTGTTAAAAAATTCATATCTTGATCTTGAAAAGTCAACTAGAATCTTTTCCGGATGAAAATTCAACTATTTTTTAAAAACTTGTTTTCTTTTTTGATACAAATTTATCTGTTTTAAGAGAAATGTCATCTTTTTTGGATAAAAATGCAAATATTGGGTAAAAAATTCAACAACTTTGTTAAAAAGACATTCTTCTTGGGTAAAAATTCGTCTTTTTGGATTGAAAATTCAATTTTTTTTCGTAGAATCTTATTTCATAGTTAAAAATTCATATTTTGATCGTGAAAAGTCAAATCAAATCTTTTTCAACCGAAAATTCAACTGTTTTTTTTAATTGATCTTTTTTATTTATAAATTCATCCGCTTTCGTAGAAATTTCTTCTTTTTTATGAATATACAACTTTTTGGTTGAAAATTCTTCTTCTTTAGTTGAAAATTCAACTTTTTGGTTCAAACTTTGACTGTTTAGCAGAGAAGTTTCTTTTTGTTTAAAACTAATTTTTTAACTGAAAATGTAACTTCCCTATTTTTTAAGATTAATATTTCTTGGTTGAAAATTCTGCTATTTTTTTGAAAATTTAACTATTTTCTAGAAAATTTACTTCTTGGTTAAATTTCATATTTTGGTGTTGAAAAGAGAACTGAAATCTTCTCTGAATGAAAATTCAACTATTTTTTTGAAGTTTTTTTGTTCTAAATTAGAAATTCATCTTTTCTAAGAGAGATTTCATCTTTTGTGGATAATAATGAAATTGTTTGGTTGAAAAATGAGAAGTTAAAATATTGTATTTTTAAGTAGCTTTAAATCGATAATTGTTCCAAAATTTGTTTAAAATACTTTTAGACATTTTCTTACAAAAATGTTTTTGAAATAAAAAATAATAAAAAATCTTCTGAACAATATGAACAAAAAATGTTTATTATCTTAAAATCTTTCGAACACCTTAAATACTTTTTAAATTTTATTTTAAAATCGTCAAAAAACTACAATTCGTTTTAAATTTTTTGAAATATTTTCAAAACTTCTATATATTTTTTTAAATGATTCAAATTTTTCGTACAATTTTTTTAAAAACCTGCAAAATTAAAAAAATAAATAGTCAAAGTAGGCCCAGAGCGCCTATACAAGGAAGGGTTTTGTAACCTATTAAGACGTTAATTAAGGTCTTAACAGAAACTTAATACAAAATATTTTTTAATTTTGTAAGAACATTTTGTTGAAAACAAAATTAATCCACTAATTTTTTTTTAAATGTTTGAAAGAAATGTTATTGCATCAAAATAATTGAAAAAAATGTTTGAAATCAATTTTTTAAAATTATTTTTTGAAACTACATATTTTCCTTCAAAGAAAACTTAATAAATTCGTTGAAACCTCCCCATCGCAAATTTTTCCTCCCATACTCCACCTATTTTTTCCTCCGCCAGATTCTTTTTTGATAATTTTGGAAATCTGAAAATATATCTAAATATTCTCCTAAAATTAATTTTTCAAAATAAAAAGTCCTTTTCAATTTTCCCAGGAATCGTAAGATTTTTTTTTATTTTCATAACACCTTTCACAATTCTTAAAAAAACCTGAAAAATGTACATCTTCAAAAATTATTTGAAATCATTTCAAGATTTACATTAATTTTGAATCTTTTCAAAACTTCTTTTTAAAAAAACATCTCTTGAAATTGTCATCTTAAAACATCAATTATTGTTGAATTTATGAAACTAAAATTATAGTTAAATTGAAAAAAATATTAAATTATAATTACAGTTGATCAACTAAAAACGTTTAAAAAAAATTCAATTTTAACCCCTTTTAATTGTTAATTGTTTAAGTCATCAAAACTGCATTTTAAAATTCTTTAATTGACAATTTAATAATTATAATAATTTATTAATATGTCATCATGTGATATATTTCCCTGGTCACCAAAAATTCCAGGTCATTTCCCGGTTTTCCCGGATCAGTAGCCACCCTGAATAACTTTCATATGTCATCTTCAATATTTAATTAAAAATTTTCAGCTCAGTATGAAATTTCAATTACTTGATTTTAAATTAAATATTTTTAAATTATATAAATATTGTTCTATTTTCAATCCGGAAATAGAAGCTTCTCATTCCCGCTGACTCAAAATTAACATTTCCAAATAACATTTTTTTTCAGCGTCTTCCATATATGTAACATTCAAAATTGAATTGAATTGCCTGTAGAATAATATGCCCTCTGATATATTTCTTGTGAATAATAACAAATTTTCACCTTTAATTCAAAATCTTCATTTGAATTTGGCGGGAGTGTTAATTCATATTTTCTCAATAGGAATCGTATAGGCCCTCCTCACCAAGGTCACATTTTTCTCGCAAGCGCTATTATTTCGGATTTTCCTTCAGCATCTGAATTGATGCAGATATTCTTGAAAATAACATAGGATCAATTATATTTGTTAAAATAGAACAATTGTCAATCTTGTGAGCAAATTAAATAAATTCAAAGCTTCGGCACTTTTTTAAATACATGAAAATTTCGTGATATTTGAAATTAAATAATAACAATGAATAATAACAATTGCTTATTGTTAAATTTACATAGAAATACAGACTGAAAATTACCAAAGTTTTTTATATATTTATTTCATTTGTTTGTAAAATCATTGATTTTCATTATATGCAAACCGTTCTTGAAGAGTAAATAATAATTATGTGGAAAATGTCGATTTTCTCATAGTTTGAGTAATCATATAATAAATAAACAAATGAAAATTCAAAAATCTATGACCAAGGTGATCTTTGAAATTTAATGTTCTTTAATTAGAAAAAAAAATGCAAATCGAGGCTAAGGAAGATATCTTGTAATTTTGAAGCTGGCTAAATAACTTTTGTGGCCAGGAGAGTTTTTTTTCTTACAATCGAATTTCAAAAATATTTGGAAGAATAAAAAAGGTGGGGTTTCCTACCAAATATTTTTTTTCATATTTTCAAAATATCACGAAAAAAATAAAAAAGATTTCGTGGGGAACCCCACCTTTATACAATTTTTTGCTTATTTTTCAACAAATTCTCCTGACAGAAGAAAGGCATCTTATCAGTATTATGCGGGCTAAACCATTTTTGATGCTGAGAGAATTTTTTCCCCTAAAAGTGTAATTTTTCAAATTTTCTCGTAAACGATGAAAGATCACACAAAAAAACACAAAAGACATACAAAAAGAAGATGAAAAAAAATTTATTAACTACTTTTTGACAAGACGCTTAGTTCCTGTTTTATTCATGAAAAACAACATTAAAAATAAAAAAATAATTTTTTTTTGACAAATGACACAAGCTATGAATAAAAATTAATAGAAAAAAAGTTGCTCTTTCAAAAAAGAGTGAAAAATCATATAAATTTGTCATCAATCATTCTTTGATAGAACGCGCAGTTTTTGTTTAAATCGTAAAAATAATATTCAAAATAAAAAAAAAAATTAAATTTTTTGAAAATTGACACCAGGTGCGAAACTTGTGCGAAAGTTGTTCACCCAAGAAGGATATACAAATTTGTTGTTAATAATTTTCAGATAGGACGAATAGATTTTCTATTGTTCGTAAAAAATAAGATTGAAAATAAAAAAATTACATTTTTGGAAAAACGAAACAAGACACGAAAAAAATGAGAAGACAAAAGTTGTTCAATGAAAAGATATCTACAAATTTTTTATAAACTCCTGTTATGAAAACATATTGAAAATTAAAAAAACTAACTTCCTGGAAAAAGGTCACAAGCTACAATACAATTTTATTTAACAAAATTTGTCGCCTAAGTTATATCTACATTTTTTAAAATGGGATGCGCACTTTTTTTTAAATTATTAAAACAAGACAATAAAAATGCTTTTGTTTAAATTTCGTTAAATTTCAATACCGTTCGTTAAAGCCGAAGGAGCTTTAACAAAAGAGAATTCACAATCATCAAATTCCACTTGTCGATGCTTTGACCTATAATTTTAAAAGGACTGCTTATTGAGTTGAAGGGGATGACATTTTTTATATTCGATTTTTTTCGGAATTGAAAGGGGAAAGTTGTTATTATCAACATTTTTATTGAACTAAAAGGGAGACGATTTCAATTTAAATTTTTTTTCTAGATTAGAAGAGGGACACTTTTTATTTTGATATTTTTAGTGACTGAGAAGGAAGGAAATTCCGGTTCTTAAGTTTTTCTGTATTCAAAAAAGAAAGTATTAATTTTTAACATTTTGATTGAGTTGGAAGAGAAGAAATTTCGATTTTCAATTTGTTCTGAATTGAGAAAGGGACATTTTTTATTTTAAGATTTTTAGCGACTTGGTATGGAGGACATTTCGGTTTTAATTTCTTTTGAATTGGCAAAAGAAGATTTTTGTATTTTTTCAAATATTCATTGTGTTGGAAGAGAGGACAATTTTGTTTTTAATTTTTATGAATTAGAAGAGGCCTTTTTTGTTTTTATCACTTCCACAGAGTTGGAAAGGATTTAGTTATTTTTTCTGAAGAAAGTTTTCAATTTTTTCCGCATTCGAGGAGGCCCTTTTTGTTCTTGAAATTTGTATTGAGTTGGAAGAGATGAGATTTTCTATTTTTCTTCTGAACTGGAAGGGGCCTTTTCTCTTTTTAACATTTTTATTGAGTTTAAGAAAATAATTTTTTATAGTTAATTTTTTTCTGAATTGGAAAAGGCTAATTATTTATTTGTAACATTTTAATTGATTTGAAAGAGAATAAATGTCGATTTTCAATTTGTTCTAAATTGAAAAGAGTCATTTTTTCATTTTAAGATTGTATGTTTTAAATTTCTGTCGTGTTAGAAGAGAGGAAATTTTGTTTTCAATTTTTTATAAATTGTAAGAGGCCTTTTTTTTATCACTTTCAAGGTGTTGCAAAGTGGCACAATAGGCTTTATAGCTTGAGCGCCAGGGGAGTTCTTCATGGGCTTTCCGCTCGCAATAAAAACTAAACTAAAAGGTGTTGCAAAAGGTGAAATTTTAGTTATTTTTTTTTCTGAATTGAAAGGGGACTTTTTATGAATTGGAAGAAGTATTGATTTCAATTTTCTCATTTTTCGTGACTTAGAAGGGAAAAATTTTGCTTGTAAGTTTTTTTAAATTGGAAGAGGAACGTTTTTTTGGATTTGATGATTTTTAACATCTTGAAACGGAGAAATTCCGGTTTTTATTTTTTTTTTCTGAATTAGAAGAGATACAGTGATTTATTTTTTAAATTTTTATTAAGCTGAAGGGAGGAAATTTCGTTTTTTAATTTTTTCTGAATTGGAAAAGGCACTTTTTTGTCTTCAAAATTTGTATTGAGCTGGAAAAGAAAACCTTTTTAGTTATTTTTACCTGAATTGGAATTGGGATTTAGTTTTTTTCAAAATTTTCATTGAGTCTAAAGGAAAAAATTTTCATTGCCATTTGTTCCTGAATTGGAAGAGGGAAGTTTTTTATTTTTAACAATTTTTGGAATTGAAAGGGATTTTTAATTAATTTTTTCCTGAAAAAAAGATTTTCTTTCTTCGATCCGCTGGAAATCGAACCTCAGAACTTCCGATTGCCGGTCGGGTGATTTTTCATCCAGCCACTAGAGAGATCGAGAGAAAAAACTTTTTCAGAAAATACACGCATCATTTTGCAAGGTGGTAAATATCAAATTTTTCCAGGAATCTGTATTATCATCAGAGAATAACAGACATTTCAACATATTTTCAGACTAGATGGAAATGAAAATTAAAAATGATTTTTAATTAATTTTTTTCCGAAAAAATATTTTCTTCTTCCGATCCGCTGGGAATCGAACCTCAGAACTTCCTATTGCCGGTCGGGCGCTTTCCTATTAAGCTACTAGAGATATCGAGAGAAGAAACTTAGTTCTGAGGTTCGATCCTCAGCGGAGCGATAGGAGAACATCTTTTTTCAGAAAAAAATTATTTAAAAATAATTTTCATTCATGTTTCCATCTAGCCTGAGAAGACGTTAAAAATTTCTGTTATTCTCTGATGATGATACAAATTTCTTGAAAAATTAGATATTTACCACCTTGCCAAAATATTGCGTTTATTTTCTGAATAAAGTTTCTTCTTTCTATTTCTCTAGTAGCTTAATGGGAAAGCACCCGACCAGGAATCGGAAGTTCTGAGGTTCGATTCCCAGCGGAGCGGAAGGAGAAGATCTTTTTTTCAGAAAAAAAATTAATTAAAAATGATAATAATTCATCCAAGCAATTAGTTTTGCTAAATTTTATTCAAAATTTCATCACTTAAACAATTCCTTCTATGAACTTAACTTTATTATTGCTGGAATCTAACTGAAAAGTTGAAAATATGTTAGAAAATTAAGAAAAAACCGCGTCTTTCTAACCCTATCCAAAGAGAAAATTGCTTGAAACAATAATAAATTGTTTAAACAATTGATTTAAACATCTACTTGTCAGTAGAAAGTAGTACTTTGGGTATAAAAAACAATTTGTATTAAAAAACCGCAACAAATCAAAATTACCGCTAAAAACTCGCTAAACCCAATTCTTCACTTATGGGGGTTCTTGAGATCATAGAGAAAAGACCTATGGGGGTGATATTCGAAAAGTAATTTTTGATTCGTATTTCTCGGCTAATTGTGAAGAAAAATATTGAGTTTCAAATTGATTCACCTAATACTGGCGATTTTGAATGAAATTGACCAAAAAATATTTTTTCTTATGGGAAATACACTAGGCCTCAATGGATTTCACGGTAAATCGAGGTTCTCCCAAAATTTCTTCTTCTTGCTTGTCGCTTCTTACTGCGCAACTCCGCTGACCTTGCAAGCGCCTCCCTCTCGCCCTCTTGGACCACCTCATCCGATAAATCGGGTTCCGGTAAACCGGAGTCCCAGTGTACACACTTCATGGGGCTTGCGGGCAGATTTTTTGGTGTGGATTCGAATAAATTGAGGAGCGATATGTACGAAAATTCAAGAAAAAAATTTTCAATGCATTTTTAGACCATTGTATTCCGCAAGCCACACGAATTTCCCATAAAAAAGACGTTTTTGTAAATTTAATGTAGAATCGTCAATATTAGATGAATCAAGTTGAAATTCGCTATTTCTCTTCTCAATTAGCTATAGAATACAAATGACTAATTACTTTTTAAATATCAGCCCCTCCCCCTAAGTTTGTTTCATTGGGTCCAAAAAAACCCCATAAGTGTAAAATTGGGTTTTGCGAGTTTTTGGCTTTACTTATGGTTTTTCTGCGGTTTTTTATACAAGTTGTTTCTAATCCATAAAATACTACTTTCTACTGAGAATCAGATCTTTACATAAATTGTTTAAACAACTTATTATTGTTTTTAGCAATTCCTCTTAGAACAAAGTTAGAAAGTCGCAGTTTTTTTACGATTTCAACTCATTTTAAATTTTTCAGTTAGAGCGAGGCAATAAGCAATATAATTTCTATACTATACTCTACTTTTTTATAAATATATACTCTTTTAGAATAATGCTAGAAAATTGCAGTTTTTCTGAAATTCTCAACTTTTTGTCCACTTTTCAATTAGAGGGAGATAATAAATAATACAAGTTAACAAACATAATTGTTAAAAGAGTTAATTACTATTTTCAATCTCTTCGAATAATGTTAGAAAGTTGCTATTTTTTCTAAAATTTTCAACTTTTCGTCCATTTTTCACTTAGAGTGAGGTAATCAATGTAATTCAACCAATATAATTGTTTAAACAAATTTTTGTTGTTCATATGTAACTGCTTTAGCTCAATTCACACGAAATGTTTCAGAAATATTGCTAGAATATTCAATTGAAACATTGGCAACATTCTAAATGAATATTGCAGCAAGTTTCAAGAAACATTAGAATGTCCGACCCAGGCCATATTGGTCAGGAATTAATATTTCTGAAACATTTCAAAAGAATATTGAAATTGCGCTCGCTTTATGTGTGTGAGAAGTGTCCACGAAACAGGAATTCACAAATTTATATTTATTTGGAATTCTGTTTACATATAAATTTGAAGTAACATTTTTTATTTGATGCTGTAGAAGTCATTCTTCTGGACATATGTACTTCCAAGTAAGGCAAATTTTTCTAGTATTGTGTCCAACTGCTATTGTGAGGCAGGATGTTAAAAATAATATTAAATTTAATATACCCATGCGTATTAAAATTAATATATCAATCATATGAAATCACCATTAAGATCGTGTATATTAAATTTCATATACATTCATGTTAATCACTTACAAGAAAAATCAGATAATTCCATTTTACAAAAATTCAAAATAAGTTCAACGTGAAATTTCGACTGTAAATAATAAAACATGATACCTTCTTCCAGTTAATCAAAAATATGACTGGATTTTAAGTCGGAAAGATCAATTAAGCAAACAAATAACACCATACCTACAATTACACTTACAATTACACTTGCCTATACAATCAACTGTACTAGCATTAAATTTCTACTATTTAGACTGGATTTTTGAAAAAGTTCCACCAGTACGTCGCACTTTCATTATAAATAAAAATTCAGTCGACGAATTTTAGATTATTAATTTAATTGCGAATATTTGACAAGATTTAAAGAAATGAAAGCACTTTGAGTTTTCATGCACGCTGCTATACCGACCTGTATATTAAATTTAATACACATGCATATTAAATTCACTACACCCATGTATGTTACATTTCAGTAGGGGTAGTGCATATTTGCTTCACACATATTGTATATTAAATCTCATACAGATTTTTCTATCAGTGTACATAAGGCATGATATATTTTAAATTTTGGCACTCTTTCTCTTAAACGCTGTAAAATAGTTACAAATATCATTAAAAATATATTTTATGAGATAGCCTAAGCGGGTGTAAATGGTAACTTTGTATTGTCGTATAGCCTATAAAATAATCAATACAAAAATATTGCTATAAATACAAAACTAGGAAAAATCTAACTTTCTTGCCTACATGCAAATTATGATTCTGCTCGAGGCAATATCGTCGCTCCAGGAAACATTACTTACTGTCTTCAGAGAGTTGTATAATATATCGAAATTTTGTGTGCAAAATATTTACTGCATCATAAAAAAATTATAAACTGATCACAACACTTATCATCTTTTCACTTTTAAGTACATATTCCTGCACACTGTTTGTCAATTAAATATTTTCGTAGTTTCGAAGATCATCTTCAGTGACATATATTCCTGTTCACGACGGTAAAGGTACCTATCATGAGACAAATTTTGAGATGTTTTGAGATTTTCGCTAATTTTTGAACGATAGTAGAATATATTTTGAAAATGATTATATCAATGAATGCGCTGATCTTTTCTGAATGCGAAACACCTATTAAAAGTTTGATTTAGTCTAAGCAAAGTTATTATATTTTTGAAAAAACCATACAACCTTTATGTACCTATTATGAAACAGCTTTTGGAATCTTGTACCGGTGTTCCATAATGCATGTCCCTATTATGGAACAGCAAAGAAATGTGTTTTTTGTTATTAATATGGCTTATTTTATATTATTTTCTATTCCAAATCAAACACAATAGTACAATGAACTTTTATTTCAATCGTTAATAGAGATAAATAAATTGAATACAAGTTTTCATTAAAATTGAGAAACGTAACCTACAAACTTGGTCAAAGTAAAGTGTAAATCAAATATTAGCCTAAGTAGCCTTTTCTTTTTCATTATTTTATTGTACTTAATAATAACTTCCTGTGCTTCATTGACTATTTTTATTCAAATATTCAACAGTTTGTTTTAAATTTGTTTTCAATGTTGACTGAAAAGTATTTTTTAATTGAAAACTCAACTTTTCTTGAAACTTTGTCTTTTTTGGTCGAACTTGACTGTTTTTTATTCAAAATTGAAATGTTTTTTTGTTGAAATTACATATTTACACAAATATTACATTATTTGTTGAGAATTCATCTTTTTTAGTTGAAAATTTAACTCCATCATTAAAAGTGTAACTGTTTTTAAAAAATTAATTTTTTTCGTTGAAGATTAATAATTTTAATTGAAAATTCATCCCTGATTGCAAATTTAACGGCCATGTTGAAAATAAATTTTTTTTACTAAAAGTTCAATTATTCCAGTCGAAAATTTAACTATTTTGTTGAAATTTTTGTTTTTTGCTAGAAATTAGTTTTTTTAAACAGAAAATTTAACTATTTCACCTTTGATTGAAATTGTATCTTTTTGGATAAAAATTTAACTGTTTGATTGATAATTGATCTCTTTTATTTAAAAATTGGAATATTTTTTGAAAATTTTGCGTACCTTTTTGGTATAAAATTCAATTATCCCAGTTGAAGATTCATCATTTTAATTGAAAATTCATTTCTGATTGAAAATTTAACGACCTTGTTGAAAAATCAATTTTTTTAACTGAAAATCTATCTACTCCAGTTGAAAATTCAACTATTTTGTTGAAAATTCACTTTTCTTTGTAGAAATTAGTTTTTTTAAAAAGAAAATTTAACTATTCTATTTTTGGTTAAAATTTTTTTTTTCAGACGACAGTTTAACTGTTTCATTGGTAATTTATCTTTTTTTTTTAATCTAAATATTTGGTGAAAATTTCGTGTAACTTTTTGGTATAAAATTCAACTATTCCAGTTGAAGATTCATCATTTTAGTTAAAAAGTCATCACATTGGTTGAAAATTGAACTGTTTGATTGAAAATCCGTTTTTTTCGTTAAAAATTAATTTTTTTAACTTAACGTTTGACTATTATATTTTTTGTTGAAAATTCTTCTTTATTTTTTTTTTGTAAAATTCAACTATTGGTTAAAAATTTATCATTTTCAGTTGCAAATTCAAGAACTTGTTTGCAAGTTCATATATTATGTTGAAGATTCGTATTCTTTTTCAGAAAATTAATCTTCATGGTTTATTATTCAACTTTTTGGTTGAAAATTCAACTATTTCACTTAAAAATTCATCATTTTATTTGAAAATTGATCACTTTGGTTGAAAATTCATATTTTTTCTTGTTAGAAATTAGTTTAAAAAAAAAATTAACTATTCTATTTTTGGTTAAAAATGCATCTTTTTCAGACAACAGTTTAACTATTTGATTGATAATTGATATTTTTTTAAATTAAAATATTTGATGGAAATTTGTTGTACCTTTTTGGTATAAAATTTAAATATTCCAGTTGAAGATTCATCATTTCAGTTGAACATTCATCACATTAGTTGAAAATTGAACTGTGTGATTGAAAATCGTTTTTTTTTCGTTAAAAATTAATTTGTTCAACTTAATATTAACTATTCTATTCTTTGTTGAATATTCTTCTCTATTTTTTTCTGTAAAATTCAACTGTGTAACCTGAAAATAAATTTAGAAAGAAACTTTCAAAAATATATTCTGAAAACATTTTATGGAGAAATTCCATCAATATCTCAGCCAATGTTTTGAAATGTTTCAGAAATATTTAATAATTATTATTAATGAGGGTCATTCTTTTTCAAAAAAAAAAAATGTATTCATTTTTTTGTATATTCAAACAAATTTGGAGGCGATATGCATGAAAGTTATGCACAAAAAATTATATGTATTAATTCTGAAGCTAAGACCTCAATTTTCTTTAATAATCCAAAATATTGCAAAATTGCCTGTCTATTATTCTAGATAATGGCTACTATGAAATACAACATTTTTGTAATAATATTTTATATTTTAATTTAAAAATCTCCGGAGACAAAAAGAGAAGAATATGTATGTTCCATAGTAATATAAAATACTTTAGTACCTTTTCTTAAATTAAAAGAAAAATTTTCATCGATGGACAAAGTCTTAAATAAAAGAAAAAATTGAAAAAAGTTATTTTTTTGAATGTAAAAAACATTTGTGTATAAATTTTGGAATATTGTCGGTAACTCTTTTATCTTTGTCATGTTTGATATCTGATTTGTGCTGCTATCTTATGTCAGTCATTGAAACATTTCTGTTATTTAAATTGTATTTACCATCAAAGTAGCATTTTTATCAAATAATGCTGATAATTATTTTTACAACCAAACAAAATTCTCCTTTTTCATTTTTAAACCTAATTGTTAACAACATTTTACACAAGAATCATCGAATCTGAATGAATTACATTCTTAACAATATTTTTAAAGTATTCAAAGAAATAATAGCTCATAATAATAATAGCTCATATTTCTTGATAATATAGTGAATAATACTTGATTATTTTATTACAATATGAAAATTGTTAATGATTAATTTATAGTGTAAATAAAATTGTTTTATAAGCATTTTTTTCTCTTTTAGTCCTCGTTTTACATCATATCATCAAAATTACTTTTAATCTTTTCATTTCACTCTGCTCTTATCCCTGCATTGATGATAACCGAAGGTCTCTAACCCTTTCTTATCTACATTGTGTCTTACGCATTAAAAAAAAAAAAAGAATTCTAATGACACGTAAATCCCCTATGAAATCTATTTGGCATTGACACATTTTTTTCCTTCGATAAAAATGAAATGTGGAAGATTTCGTCGTAAACAATAAATTTCGTTGCTAATTATTATTATTTCTTATTGCACTTATTTTTTTTATCTTGATATGAATGAATCATGAGTCTCCGATTGTGTACGTTTTTCCCTATCTTTGAATTTTTTTCTGTGATTCATTATTAAGTAATAATATATTCACGAGAGGAAAATAAAATAGGTTTTACAACTTTCATGAGTTCTACTCTAAAATTCTAAAATGCTAAAATTCTTATTTTTATTGTTTAATTATAATATTGATTGCTTCAATTTTAAGGGTTTCAGTAATCTGTAACTTTTATTTAAATATAAGATTTTATTGCAGCAGTAATTATAAGCAAAGAAAAAAATTAATTAATTAATTTTGAAATCAAGAGTCAATATTGCCTGGACGTTTGGCCAGGGGAGAGGAAAACTGCATAATTTTAAACTTGCATAATTTTTAATTGTAAATTTTCAAAATTAAAAACTCTTCAATTTGAAAGATGTGTGAATAAAAATTCTTAAATTTTGATGATTTTGAGGATTTACAATCAAGCTTTTAATTATAAATCTTCCAAATGGAAGAACTTTCTCATGCAAGTCATCAAAATTACAGAAATTTCAACTTGTCAAAATTAAAAACTTTTTAATTTGAAAGATTTACAATTCAAAGTTCTGCAATTCTGAAGAGTTACAGTTAAAAATTCTTGAAATTTTGAAAATATATGAATTACAAATTATTCAAATTTCAAGATTTTTACTATTAAAAGTATGTATTTTGGTACATTTTATTGTAATAGTTCAAATTTAAAGATTTCCAATTGAAAATTCTTCCATTTTTACGATTTTCAATTAAATATTCTTGAATTTTCAAGATTTACAGTTGAAAACTCTGGAATTTTAAAGACATATAAATAAAAAATTTTAAATTTGGAAGATTTTGAAGAATAGAAGTCCGGGTTTCAATTCAAAATCTTCAAAACTGAAGAAATTTGTAATGTAAAGCATCAAAATTACAGGATTTTAAATTTTAAGACTTAAAACTAGCATAACAAAATTTTTTTTAATTTTCAAAATAAAAAACGCTTCAATTTAAAAAATGTGTAAATAAAAATTCTCAAGCTTGGATGATTTTGAAGATCCAAAATCAAGGTTTTAATTATAAATATTACTAATGGAAGAAATTTCGAATGTCAATTATAAAAATTACAGAAATTTTGAATTGTAAATTGTCAAAATTAAAAACTCTTCAATTTTGAAGAGTTACAATTGAGAACTTTTTAATTTTCAAGATTTATACATAAACATGATCAAATTTGGATAATTTGAAAATCAAAAATCATGTTTTCAATTCTAAATCTTCCAAATTCATGAAAATTCTTATATGAAGCATCAAAATTACAGAGTTTTAATTGTAAAACTTGAAACGTATTGTACCATTTTTAATTTTTAATTTTCAAAATTAAAAAGTCTTCAATCTTTAAGATTCGCAATTCAAAATTCTAGAATTTTGAAGACTAACAATTGAAAACTCTTAAATTTTAAGCAGGATTTACGAATAAAAATTCTTAAATTTCGATAATTTTAAAGATCAAAATTCAAGAGAATTCAATTCTGAATCTTCCAAATTGAAGAAATTTCTCATATAAACCATAAAAACTGCAGAATTACAAATTTAAAAAATTTTAAACTTTTCAATTGTAAACGGATAACAACTTGACGTTATGAAATCTTGAAAAGGAAAAATGAAAATTCATGCCTTTTGAAAATATTAAATTGAAAGTTATTTCATTTTCAGGATCTATAGTTTAAAAGATTTTTAAATTTATTTTGGATTTATATTTCAGAGGATGAGTTGGAACATTTTTTGGGAATAGTTGAATTTTTATGATTTATAAATGAAAATTCTTTCATTTTAACGATTTGCAATTGAAAATTCTTCAATTTTGATGATTAAAATTTTTTAACTCTTCAATTTTCAAGGCGAATAACTACAAATTCTTAGATTTGTATGATTTTGGAAATCAAAAGTCAAGTTTTTGATTGAAAAAGTAATCTTCTTAGCGAAAAGTTGATTTTTTTCAATTCAACTACTTGCTGAAAGTTGAACTGCTTTGTTAAAAATGTATTATTTTTGTTAATGGTTCATCATTTAAGTTGAAAATTTATCCGTCCGGTTTAAAATTGAGATATTTTGTTTAAAATTCATTTTTGTCAACCAATTTTTAATTATTTCAAAATTCAACTTCTTGGTTGAAAGTTGAAATATTTTGTTAAAAGTTATATTTTTTGTCTCAAGAATTAATTTTTTTTATTGAACATTTAATTATTTTATTTTTGGTTGAAAATTGATTCTTTCAAATTGCGAATTCAACTATTTGATCAAAAAATTAAACTATTTATTATAATAATTATAATAATAATTAATTTAAGAAATAATAATAATTTAATAATGATAAATTAATTATAAATAATAATAATTATATTTATTATAATAATTATAATTCAACTAGGGTAGGTTGAAAGCTTACCTACATTGATAAAGTTGAAAGGTTGAAAGTTGAACTGTTTAGTTTCAAAATTAATTTTTTTGTCAATGATTTATAATTTTAGTTAAAAATTCATTTGCTTGATTGAAAATTTAACTGCTTTGTTTGAAATATATATTTTTTTAAACAATTTTTTCTATTTTGAAATTTAACTTTTTTGGTTGAAAATTTAATCTTCTGATTTGAAAATTTAAACTTTTTTGGTTGAAAATTCAACTACTTGGTAGAAAGTTGAACTTTTTTGTAAAAAAATCATTTTTATGGTTGAAGATTCAACATTTGATTGGAAGGATCATCTCTTTTGTTGAAAATTTAACTATTTTGTTGAACATTTTTTTGTTTTGTTTGAAAAGTAATGTTGTCCATTGAAAATTCGTCTTTTTTGGGAGAAAAGTAATCTTTTTGGCAGAAAATTCTTTTTTTTTTAATTCAAGTAGGATTTAAATTAAAAAATAATTTTTTTGGTAGAAAATTCATCTTTTTGTTTAAAAAATCTCCATTTTTATTAAATGTTCAACTACTTGATTCAAATTTGACCTACTTTGTTAAAAATTTGTCCTTTTTGTTAATGATTTATCGTTTTTGTTGAAACATCATCTATTATATTGAAACCTTTTTTTATAAGTTTTTTGTTTGTGAAAATTAATTTGGTTCATTGAAAATTTAGCTATTTCATTTTTGGTTGAGAATGTACTTTTTTTTAGATGAAAATTCAACAGATTTAATTATTTAAATTGTATGATTTCATCAGTAAGTCAAATTGACTGATTCAAAAAGACACTTTTGACTGATTTGTCAGTCGCCGAATTTGCATTAGGGGCCGTACTTAAATTAAAAAACGTATTTCAACAAAATAATTAAATTTTAACAAAATAATTGGATTTTCAACCTAAAAAGATTAATTCTAATTTTAAAAAGTTTAATAGTTGATATTTCAACCAAAAAAATGAAATTTCATTTTAAAAAAATGAATGTTAAAACCAAAAAGAACGAATTTTAAATAAATATTGATTTTTCAGGCGTGAAAGAAAAAATGTTTACCAAACATTTTTAACTTCTCATTAAAAAGATTTATTTTCAACAAAATAGTTCAACTTTCATCCAAAGAGTTTAATTTTCAACTAAAAATATGAACCTTTAACAAAAAAATGATTTCTTAACAAACTGGTGCAAAAAATTTTTTTTAACAAAACAGTAGAATTCTCAAATAAAGAAGATTAATTTTCAATCAAAAAGTTGCATTTTTATCCAAGAAAGATGAAATTTTTATTAAAACAGATGAATTTAAAAAAATACAAATTAAAAAAAAATTGAATTTGCATCCAAAAAAGATTTTAGTTGACTTTTCAACAAAATATAAATTTCAATCAAGTCAATTTTCTACAAACAGTTGAATTTTTAACAAAATAGTTGAATTTTCGACCAAATAGGATAACTTTTTAGACTTTTTTATAATCAATTAAAATGGACTTCGAATCAGTCATTTTTCAACAACACTTGTCGATTATTATTATTATGAATTATTAAATTCAAATTATATCAATAAAATATTAGATTATTTAAAAATAAATTGTATATTATAAATTTAATTTTCACATTACAGAATCAGGCACAGGCATATCTCGTGACATGATAATCGACCGAAAGAAATATTGGAACTGATTATTTAACGTTTTCGTAACGGCTTCATAATAATTATAATGGATGAAAAGGCGGCATTTTTTTGTTTTTTGTTCAAATGGCCCAGAACGTGAAGCGTTTCATGTTTTCTGCCTCAGAAAAACAGGTTTCTCGCTTTAAAAAAAAATAAATTTTAAACCAAGTGGATTTGTTATGGCTATTATATAGCTGACCAGACACTAATTATCTACTTTGAAATTGCGAGTGGAACTTCTAGACTTGTATTTTACCAGCCGACATAATTTTGAAACTAGCGGTTTTGCATCAGCGTGCTCGATCTGACGCAACTTTAATGCTCAGAGGCGAAGAAAAAGAATGATAATTCGTGTCTCGTGACAGTAATTACAAAATTGTTTACATTTTTTCAATAGAAAATATGATGTTATATGTACTGCTTTCCGAAATAATTTTTAATTCAAAATTGAAATTTTGAATAACTATTTATTTTTCAACAGTTTTCGAACAGTTAAATTAGCCGAGCATTTTTTATCTAAGAAAAATGCAATTTCTACTAAAATAGATGAATTTTTAAATTAAAAAGACAAATTCAAAAAAATAGTTGAATTTATTTTTCAACAGTTTTTGAACAGTTAAATTAGAGCTTAAATTAGATTTTAGGAAAGTATTATCAGTACCACACTTTCTGTGCGTAATTTTTAGTTCCCAAAAATGTTTTACTAGTTATTGCTGGTAGAATCAGGCAGGATGTCAGAGAACTTTATTTTTGAAATTTCCTTATTTTTCCTTGTCTAATTTTTCATTTTCAGTCATGAGAGAAAAAAAATGTTTACCAAACTTGTTGAAGCTTCTCATTTAAAAAAAATAATAATTTTCATCAAAATAGTTAAACTTTCAACCAAAGAGATAAATTTTCAACCAAAAATATGAAACTTCAAAAAAAAAAATGATTTCTTAACAAAGTGATGCAAATAAAATTTGCAAACAAAATAATAGAATTCTCAAGCAAACAAGATTAATTTTCCATCAAACAGTTGCATTTTTATCCAAGAAAAATGAAATTTTTACTAAAACGGATGAATTAAAAATAAAAAGTCAAATTAAAAATAAAAAGACAAATTAAAAATAAAAATAAAAATGAAAAAAAAAATTTGAATTTTCATCCCAAAAAGATTTTAGTTTGACTTTTCAACATCAAAATATCCGCCTTAAGCAAGAAGTAAATTTTCTACGAAGATACATGAATTTTCAACCTAAAAATACGAATATTCAACGTAACAGTTGAATTTTTAACCAAAAAATGATGACTATTTCACAAAATTGTAAAATCTTGAATAATTGATAAATTCTCAAAAATATAGTTGAATTTTCAACAAAACAGTTGAATTTTCAACCAAAAAGGGTGACATTTGACCAAAATTGTTGGATTTTGACCGAAAATTTGCATTTTTTATCTAAGAAAAATGCAATTTCTACTAAAATAGATGAATTTTTTAAATAAAAAGACAAATTTAAAAAAAATAGTTGAATTTATTTTTCAACAGTTTTTGGACAGTTAAAGTAGAGCTTAAATTAGATTTTAGGAAAGTATTATCAGTACCACACTTTCTGTACTTAATTTTTAGTTTCCAAAAATTTTTTACTAGTTATTGCTAGTAGAATCAGGCAGGATGCCCGAGAACTTTATTTTCGAAATTTCCTTATTTTTCCTTGTCTAATTTTTCATTTACCTTGATCATTAATATTCAAATACCAGCATTTTTAACTTGAAATAATTTGAACATAGAATCATTTATAACAAAATACTTGAATTTTCAACGAAATAATTAAATTTTTAAGATAATATTTGAAATTTCAACCTAAAAATATAAATTCCCAACCAAAACTGTCACAGTTGATATTTCAATCAAAAAACATTAAATTTATACAGAAAATGTTTTTTTAAACCAAAAAGACGAATTTTCAACAAATAAAGATTTTTCACTCAAGAAAGAAAATGTTACCTAAATGTTGAACCTTCAAGCCAAAAGGCGAATTTTCTATACAAAAATGGAATTTACAAACGAAAAATATAATTTCAGCAAAAAATTATTTTTGCACGAAACTGATGATTATTATTTTAATATTTAATTATGTGTTAATATAATAAGATATTTAAAATAAAATAATAATCATCAGTGATTCTAAACACTTCTATCAAAAAAGATACATTTTTCACCGATAAAGGAATACTCTAATTCTCAGTTAAAGAAATGAATTTTCAACTAAAATGGTAAATCTTCAACCAGAAAAAAATTAATTTTCAAACGAATAATTAAATTTTCAACAGAAAAGTTTAATTTCCTACAAAAAAAAAAAGACAAATTAACCAAATTCATGAATTTTCAACTGAAAAGATAAATTTACACCAAAAATAGAATAGTTGAATATAGTTCAATAAAGTATGAAAACCCAACAAAAATGAAATTTTAAACGAAGAAAATTATTATTTTTTACCAAAAAAGGAGAATTTTCCACTAAAAAAGCTCAATCTTAATAAATGGAAAAGTTACATTTTCAGTTAATAAATTAATTTTAAACCAAAAAAAAAAAGACTTCTTCACTAAACTGTTAAATTTGTAACCAAAGACATAAGCATTCAATCAAAAAAAATTTTTTAACAATGTAGTTTAACTTTGACCCAAGTAGTTGAATTTTCAATTTAAAAAGATTAATTTTCAACTAAATCTTTCAAATAAAATAGTAGAATACTCAAGCAAAGAAGAAGAATTTTTAACCAAAAAGTTGCATTTTCATTAAAAAAAAAAGAAACTTCTACCAAAGCGGATGAATTTATAAATCAAAAAGATAACTTAAAAAAAATAGTTGAATTTTCTGTTAAAAAAGATTTGAGTTGACTTTTCACGATCAAAATATGAATTTTTAACTAAGAAATGAGTTTCTACGAAAAAAATTTAATTTTCAATCCAAAAAGACAAATTTTTACCAGAAAAGGAATACTTGTTAATAAAATTGTTGAATTCTGCATTTTTATCCAAAAAGATTAAATTTCTCTGAAAACAGATAAATTTTCATTTAAAAAGAAAACAATTTGAAAAAAGTTGAATTTTCATCCAGAAAAGATTCGAACAAACTTGAATTTTTCATCCAAAATGACGAAATTTTTCAACAAAAAGGGATGAATTTTTAACGAAGTAGTATAATTCTTTACAAAATAGTTGAATTTTTATCCTAGGAAGATGAAATTTGTACTAAAACAGATGAATTTTTAATAATTATCCAGAAAAGCTTTTAGTTCATTTTTTAACACCAAAATATTAATTTTAAACAAAAAAGTACATTTTCTACCAGATAGTTAAATTTTCAACAAAACAGCAGAATTTTCAACCAAAAAGTATGACTTTTCAACAAAATTGTTCAATTTTAAACCGAACAGTTGCATTTTTATTCAAGAAAGATGTAATTTCTGCTAAAGCAGGTGAATTTTGAAATCAGGAAAACAAATTTTCTAAAAAGACTTGAATTTTCAACCGAACAGTTACATTTTTATTCAAAAAAGATGAAACAATCCTTTTTAAACAGATGAATTACAAAAAAAAACTTTAAAAAAAATAGTTAAATTTTCATCCAAAGACAATTCCAGTTCACTATAAAACAGGTGAATTTTTAAATCAAAAAGACTAATTTTCAAAAAAAGAGTTGAATTTTCATCCAAAAGGATTTGAAACGACTTTTCTACAGAAAAATACAAATTTGAAACAAAAAGTAAATTTTCTAGGAAACAGTTGAATTTAAAAAAAATGCATTTTTGTCCAAGAAAGATGCAATATTTCTACTAAAAAAATATGAACTTTTAAATTAAAAAGAAAAATTTGCAGAAAAAATATTTTTCATCCAAAAAAGGTTTCAGTTGACTTATCAGCAACAAAATATGAATTTTGAACAAAAGATGTATTTTTAAGAAAATTGTTAAATTTTGAACCAAATGATAAAATTTAGAACTAAAAAGATAATCTTCAGGAGAAAGTTTTTGCGAAATTGCAAAAATTACGTACATGTATCATAACAAAATGTTAAAATTTTTACCTAAAAGATGAATTTTCAAACAAAGAAGATGACTTTTCTACCTTAGAAGATGAATTTTCTACAAAGAAGTTAAATTTTCGACCAAAATAGATGAATTCAACAAAATAGTTGAATTTTCAAAAACATAATTAAATTTTCAACAAAATAGTTAAACTTTCAACTAAAAAAATTGATGAATTTTCAACCAAGAAAGATGACTTTTCTACCAAAAAGTACGAATTTTCAATCAAATGTACCAATTTTCAACAAAAAAAAATTGTACAATTTTCATTGATGAATTTTCAACCAAGAAAGATGACTTTTCCACCAAAAAGTACGAATTTTCAATCAAAAGGTACAAATTTTCAACAAAACTGTAAAATTTTCGACCAAAAAAGATGACTTCAACCAAATAGTGGAATTTTCAGAAGTATAATTAAATTTTTAACAAAAAAGTTGAATTTTTTAATAAATAGCTGAATTTTCAAACTGCAAAGATAAATTTTCCACCAAGAAAATTAATTATCTACCAAAAAAGACGAAAAGAAATCCCACTCTAAAAATTCGAATTTTTGAAGAAACAGTGGACTTTTATAACCCAAAAGATGAATTTTTAACGAAATAGTTGAATCCTTGACTAAAAAACTACATTTTCAAGAAAGAAGATTAATCTTCTACCCAAAAAGATGAATTTTCTATAAAATCGATTCATTTCCAAAAAGAAAGTTAATTTTCGACAAGAAATTGATTTTTATATGAATGGTTGAATTCCAAAGCAATAGTTTAATTTTTACCCAGGTAGTTAAATTTTCAACTGGAATTATGAATCTTTAACAACAACAAGAATGGATTTTTTTTTAATTCGTTCAACTTTAAACCAAGTAGTTGATTTACAACCAAAAAACAAATGAATTTTCAATCAGGAAGATTGAATTTGTATAAAAAAGGATTATTTTTCACCAAAAATGGAATAGTTTAATTTTCATTTCAAGAAGTGAATTTTCAACCAAAGTTAAAAATATTCGACCGAGGAAATGAATTTTTAATCAACTAGTTAAATTTTTAACCCAAAAGACAAATTTTCAACAAATTTTCATCTAGAACGAATACATTTTCAATTCAAAATAGAATAGCTAAATTTTCATCTAGACAAATAAATTTTCAACAAATAAAAAACAAATTTTCATCAAAATAGTTAGATTTTGAACCAAAGAAATTAATTTTTAACCAAAATGATGAATTTTCTACGGAAAAAAATTAATTTTCGAAAAAATACATGATACTTTAATGAAATGTTTCATTTTAAAGGTATTTTCAAACAAAGAAAAAAATTTTAACCGAAATAAAGAATTAGTCACTAAGAATTTATATATTCTACCACAAAAGGCGAATTTTCAACAAAATTAAGGATTTAAAAAAAATAGTAGAATCTTCACCTGAAGAAGATAAATTTTTGAACCAAGAAATTAATTTCCAAGAAAAAAGGTTTTCTTCAAAAAAATGGTCTAGTTTTTTACCAAAGTGCTAAATCATCAACAAATAAAAAATGGATTTTTAAAAAAGTAGTTCAACTTTGAACTACGTAGTGGATTTTTCTACCAAAAAGGATGAATTCTCAATAAAACATGTATTATTATATATGTTTGATATTTCAAACGAGAGAGATTTTAATTTACATACAAAATTCTCGAATTCAACCAAAGATACGAATTTTTAACTAAAATTATAAATCTTCAGAAGAAAAATGTATGAACAAAAAAGTTCAAAATTCAACTAAGTATGTATAGTTGAATGTTCAATTAAAAAAAAAAATTTCAACCATAAATATAATAGTTCAATTTTCAGTAAAAAAAAATAATTTTCAAATGAAATAGTTAAAATTTTCATTAAACAGATGAATTTTTCAGCCAGGAAGATTACATTTCTATCAAAAAAGATACATTTTCAACCGATAAAAGAATACTCTAATTTTCAGTTAAAGAAATGAATTTTCAACTAAAATGGTGAATCTTCAACCAGAAAAAAATTAATTTTCAAAGGAAATAGTTGAATCTTCGACTAAACAAAAAAAAAAAAAAAAAAAAAAAAATTTTCAACAAAAAAAATTAATCTTCTACCCAAAAATACGAATTTTCTATAAAACAGATGAATTCTCAAAAAGAAAGTGAATTTTCTACCAGAAAGTTAATTTTATATGAATGGTTGAATTTTTAAAGCAATAGTTTAATTTTTACGTATATAGTGAAATTTTCAACTAATATGATGGATAAAAAAAAATTATATCTATGAACAAAAAAGTTCAAAATTCAACAAAGTGTGTAGTGGAATTTTCAACTAAAAAAAATAGATATAACAAAAATAGAATATTCAAATTTTCGGTTAAAAATTCATTTTTAACCAAATAAAATGAATTTTCAACGAAATAGTTGAATTTTTCATCAAACAAATGAATTTTCAACCAGGAAGATTGAATTTGCATAATGAATTTAATGAATTTAAAATAAAAAATTTTTAATTTTTAATAATGAATTTTCAAATAAAATGATAAATCTTCAACAACAAAAAAATGCTTTTGAATCAACTGGTTGAATTTTTAACCCAAACGTCAAATTTTCAACAAACAACATCAATTTTCATCTACAAATAATACAATTTCAACTAAAAATAGGATAGCTAAATTTTCAGCTAGACATATACATTTTCAACAACAAAAAACCGAATTTTCATCAAAATAGTTAAATTTTCAACCAAAGGAATTAATTTTCAATAAAAATAATGAATTTTCTACCAAAAAACCTTAATTTTCAAAAAAATACATGATATTTTAACAACATGAATTTTCATCTAAAAAGAATACATTTTCAACTAAAAATAGAATAGCTAAATTTTCAGCTAGACAAATAAATTTTCAACAACAAAGAAGCGAATTTTCAACAAAATACCGGATTTAAAAAAATATTAGGATTTTAAACTAAAGAAGAAAAATTTTTAAACAAAGGAATGAATTTTCAAGAATCAAATTTTTACTCCAACAAAATAGTATAATTTTTTACGAAAGTGAAGAAAAAATCTTCAAGAAACAAGAAAATGGATTTTTAACAAAGTAGTTCTACTTTGAATTAAGAGGTGGATTTTTTAAGAAAAAAGGATGACTTTTCGATAAAACATGTATAGTAACATGTTTGATATTTCCAACGAGAAAGATTTTTATTTGAATAATAAACTGTCGTATTCAACCAAAAAATACGAATTTTCAACTAAGATGATAAATCTTTTAAAAAAATGATTTATGAACAAAAAAGTTCAACATTCAACTAAGTATGTATAGTTGAATTTTCAATTAGAGAAAATAAGTTTCAACCATGAATAGAATAGTTCAATTTTCAGTAAAAAAAATTTATTTTCAAAGGAAGTAGTGAATTTTTTCATTAAACAGATGAATTTTCAGCCAGGAAGATTACATTTCTATCAAAAAAGATACATTTTTCACCGAAAAAGGAATACTCTAATTTTCAGTTAAAGAAATGAATTTTCCACTAAAATGGCGAATCTTCAAACAAAAAAAATTAACTTTTAACCGAATAGTTAAATTTTCAACAAAAAAGTTTAATTTTCTAGCAAAGAGAAAGAAAAATTAACCAAATTCATCAATTTTCAACCGAAGAAGATAAATTTTAAACCAAAAATAGAATAGTTGAATTATCAATTAGAAAAATAAATTTTCAACAAAAAAACGAGTTTTTAACCAAATAGTTAAATTATCAAGCAAAATGATAAATTTTCAAAGAAGAAGATTAATTTTCTATCATGAAGGATTAATTTCCAACAAAATATATGATATTTTAAGAAAATGTTGGAATTTTGAAAGGAATTTTCAACCAAAGAAATCAATTTTCAACCAAAAACATGAATTTAGTAACCAACTGAAGAAGATATGTTTTTAATCCAAGAAATTAATTTCCAACTAAAAAGTTCATTTCCAACCAAATGGTTTAATTATGTACCAAATCGTTCAATTTGCAAGCAAAAAAATTATTTTCTGACAAATGAATTGAATTTTCAACCAAATAATTACATTTTTAACGAAACCGTGGAATGTTTAAACAACCGAGATGAATTCCGAACCATACATACGAATATAATAATAAACTTTTGAAGCAAAAAAATTAACTTTAAACCCTACAAAAACGAATTTCCAACATTTTCAATATTAAGTTTTTTTGGTTGAAGGAATATAAAAATAAATTATTTTTAATAAACGATAATAATTTCAAGAAACAACGATTCTGAAGGCAAATAAAAAAAACTATTACTACGCTAAAATACTACTCTGACAATTTAACTAAAATTTACATTCAATTTTGTTTTATTGCTATAATAAAAAATAAAAATTCGAACAAATTTTTTCATGACAAATTGTATTTCATGTTTTAAAGAATTTTGTATGCAACTAATCCGTTTTAGTAAAAATGTCGGTTATCTAGTTCTGCAATAAAAGCCTTCTTATAAGAAAAAATGTGTTTGAATCTTTTCTTTTTTCTTTCCTTTCTGAGTGTAACTATTTTCTTATAATTCTTAAAAAATGTCCCTACAAGTGTCTGAAAATTTTGAATGCTTCAATCTTTTATGTAAATTTTTTTTTTCTAAGTCCAGCTGTATCAATCAGTATTAAGCAACAAATATCCTTGACTCGGCAACTTTTTGTTCGAATGATTTGAAGAGTTTGGTGTCAACTGATTTTTCAACTAGTTCATAATAATAAAAATAAAAAAACTTTAAAATCGAGTTCAAAACATTATCTAAAAATGCATGTCTTCATTTATTTGCAAATGAATTAAATTTCTTAATTCGTCTCAATATAGGATCTAGCATGTAAGATTCAACTGAAACATAAAGAGTAGAGAGTTTTTACAATGCCCTTTTAAGCCAAATAATATCTGGTGATAAGTGATAAGGACGAGGTTATTGAGGTCAGTGGAACGTTAAATGATTATTCTATTTCCGACGATTCGTCATTATCTTAATTGAATCAAGTAAACAATTTTTATGCAAAGTTTTAGTTTTTATTTACGTTTAGAAGAATTTTTGCCAAAATATGAGAAACATTTCCACAATTTGAAATTTGAAAAAACTTAGAAGAATTTTTTATACTATTAAGGTGGGGGGGGGGGTGACGCACAATGTTGCATTACACATGAAAAATATAAATGTGAAAACGGATTTTTTTTAAATCCTTAAAAGAATTCAAGTTGGTGATTTTATTTTACAAATAAAACATCTAAATACAGGCTTTACACTCTTTTCCTTATTCCCCACTTTTCCCTTTTTTAAATAAATTTCACTTTTTTCCCTGTTTTCAAGAAACTTCCTCTTTTTCTCGTTTTTTCGCTCAAATGCAAACTGATTTAATGAAACCCAATAAGAAAATCCAATCATTTTTCGTTGAAAGTTCAATCCTTTTAGCATTCATCTATTGCAGTTAAAAATACTACTATTTGGTTAAAAATTTAATTATTTTGTTGAAAATGCAACTATTTTGTTAAAAAGTCACCTTTTTTGGTCAAAAATTTAACTACTTAGTTGAAACTTTGATTACTTTCTTAAAAATGCATTTTACTAGTTGAAGATTCATCTCTTTGGTTGAAAATTTAACTATTCTATTTTTGGTTAAAAATTCACTTCTTTGGTTGAAAATTCGTTTTTTGTTATTGTTGGAAATTCAACAATTATGGTAAAATTCGATTCTTTTTAATTTAAATAAAAATATTTTTGGTTAAAACTTGAACTACTTTGTTAAAAATTCATTTCTTTGATTTAAGATTAATCTCTTTGGTTGAAAATTTGTTTTATATGTGGTTGAAAATTAATTTTCTTAACTGAAAATTGATCTATTCCAGTTTTTGTTGATAATTTTTTGTTTAGTTTAGAGTTCAACTATATGGTTGAAATTTCGTCTTTTTTTGGTTGAAAATTCAAGAACTTGATTGAAGATTCATGTATTTTGTTGATAATTGATCTTTAAGAAGAAAATTAATATTCTTGAATAAAAAATCAACTATTTGGTTGAAAATTCAACTCGGTTGAATGTTGAACTCTTTTTTGGAAAATTCATTTTTTTTAATTCATAATTTTGGTTGAAAATTGACTTTTTCTACTTAAAAATTCATGTATTTTGTTGAAATTAAGAATTTTGAGAATTCTCAATTAAAAATATAATAGTTGAATTTTCAACTAAGCCCTTTGAAAATTTACTTGTTTGATTGAAAGTTGAACTAGTTAGTTAAAAATTCATTTTATTGGTCGAGGATCCATCTCACTATTGGATGAAAAATGAAAGTTTTTGGCTAAAAAGTCCACAATTTGATTAAAAATTTATATATTTTATTATAAATTCGTCTGTTTTTATAGAAAGTTCATCTTTCTAATTGAAAATTCAAACACTGACTTGAATGTTAAACTACTTTGTTGAAAATTAACTTTTACTATTTAAAAATCCATTTCTTTGGAAGGAAATTTAAATATACTATTTTTTGTTAAAAAAATCTTCTCTTTGATTGAAATTTTTTGTTGTTGTTAAAAATTTATTTTTCTAAATTAAAATTTAACTATTCTACTTATCGTTAGAAATTGATCTTTTTTACTTCAAAATGTATGTATTTTGTTAGAAACTTGTCTTATTTTCTTAAAAACTCATTTTTCCCATTGAAGATTCATCATTTCAGTTAAAACTTTATTTCTTCAACTGAAAATTTGACTATTCCATTTTTCGTGGAGAATTGATCTTTTTGATAGAAATTTGATCTTCTTGGTTGAAAATTCATCTGTTTAATAAAAAAATTTAACTATTTCGTTGAAAAATAATTCTTTTGTGAAAATTGAATATTCAATTTTCGTTTAAAAATTCATTCCTTTAGTTGAAAATTCGTATTTTTGTTGGTAGAAAATTTATTTTTTCAACTGAAAATTTAACTATTCTATTTATGATTGAAAATTTTTATTTTTCATATGAAAATTCGTTTTCATTGGTAGAACATTAATTCCCTCTTTTACCCTTTTTTAAAGAATCCCAATTTTTCCCCTTTCGCTTTTTCTCATTTTTTCGCTCAAATCCAAACCTTTCAATCGAAAAGTCTACTATTTTATTTTGGTTCGGAATTCATCTTTTTTAGTTCAAAATTCTACTGGTAGATCGAAGATTGAACTATTTCTTTGAAAATTCATTTTCTTTACTGAAAATTTAAGTAATCC
Organism: Andricus quercusramuli; assembly: GCA_932178445.1. Classification (NCBI taxonomy): domain Eukaryota; kingdom Metazoa; phylum Arthropoda; class Insecta; order Hymenoptera; family Cynipidae; genus Andricus; species Andricus quercusramuli. The sequence continues at coordinate 83,721 of CAKNXH010081503.1, forward strand.
ATTTTTGGGTGGAAATTGATCGTTTTGAGTTGAAAATTCAACTATTAAATTTTTTATTTAAAATTCATCTTTTTCGTTGAAAAGTCATCTACTTGGTTGGAGGTTAAACTATTTTTTTAAACTTCTTTTTATTGATTTAAGATTTAACTACTCAACTGGAAAGGACCAACGCCAAGTACATGGTAAAAACGGCCCCGGTGGAATTTCCAAAGTTTTTGATATTTTTTAGTTTATGCTCTCCTGATCAAAAAATCCTCATGGCAAAAACTCAAATTATGAACAGTTTTTGCACTACGACGATTTAAAAGTCAGATTTTGGTACATATTTTTAGTGATGCATTCGAGACGATTTCGAGAAAATTCGATATTTTCTTGAAACATGTTCAGGTGAACTCAAAACTTCGTGGAAATCGAGAATCCCGAATAAAAAGTTTCGAGATCTCGAGTCGAGAATCTCGAAACTTTATTCGAGATTCTCGATCTCCATGAAGTTTTGAGTTCACCTGAACATGTTTCAAGAAAATCTCGGATTTTCTCGAAATCCTCTCGAATGCATCACCACATATTTTTACCTGTGGAGTGGAATATATCACAGACATATCAGATAATTGCAAATAATTCCAAGGTTATTGCAGGTAATTTTGTGTAATGTAGTATCATTAATATGCGTATTACTTAACATAACAAAATAAAATATGGAAGAAACAATGAAAAAATAATGTATAGTGGTAATAATATCTGTGCAGATGAGAATCTGATCTTGGTAAGTAGCTTCTGTAGGATAGTGATATTATGAAAGAAAGACAAAATATAGAAGAACAATAGAACGGAATCAAACACAGGAACGGAAAATATATTTGCTTCTTCTGTAATCATAAAAAGCCATAAATAATAATTCTATTTACCAGAAGAAAAAAAAACATAACGTAGAAGAACAATTTTTCATAATATAGAAATGGATCATTAAATGGATTTTTTTTGTTAAGCAGCTTGAATTAATATCAGTGGTGATGATAATGCGATCTTAGTAAGTAGTTTCATTAGGATACTAATTTCCTGAAAGAGAGACCAAATATATAGAAGAAACCGAATGATTATAAAACAGGAACAAAAGACATTTTTGTTTTGTCTGTTACCATAAAAAATCATGAAAATTGATACTGTTCACCAGCAAGAATAAATAAAATGTGAAACAGGTGATCATTTGGTAGAAAAAAAAAGTTAGGGGATGTGATTTGTTGCTTCCAGTCTTCAACATCTTCGGGCTCATCATCGGGGTTCTGTTGCTGAGACCTATTTGCTGCATCAAGGATCGCGTTATCGAGAGACGTTGCAGGATATCGAACATTTTCTTGATGCCGTGCATATCCCAAAAACCATAATACGCTTGCAATATGTGCACACGAGCCTACAGTACGAGCCCCCGATTTACATGTCCAATAATATTATGTCCTTCATAATGTCCTTCAATGAGATCGTTCTCGTTACCATCCATTTCATCATCGTGCTCATTATCGTCAACGGGTCGATACTCCACCCAAAGTTGGTACCTAAGTAGTCGCAGTCCGATGTCGTTGAAAACTCTGACTCTGATTAGTCCAGGCCGCGGACTTCCCTTCTGTAACTTATCCTGGATATACGATGGAGCTAACTTGACTCGATAAACACCCACAGTCAGCTCCTTGAGGAAGTCCAAAGTTAAGTGCGGAAAGTCAAGTACGCGATGGAACTCCAATCGAACCCATCGAATATCACCACCTATGAGATGCAGATTTTCGACTTCCACTAACCCTTAAACAACATTTACTTCGCGGACTTTCTCTAGCAACTTGCTAGCTAAATTCGCATCATCTCCTTCCATGTACACAAGAGGGTGGTAGCGATTGATTATTGCTCGAGCAATTTGATAAAAATCACCAAGATGGTGAAGATGAAGCATACGAATGACTTGCACGAAGAATTTGAAAATCAACTTAATGTGGCCATTTCTAGCTTCTACGATCCATCTTGTTTTTGTAACCGATTCGTTTGGTTTCTCAGTAGTCAGTTGACGTTGCCCTCGCTCAAGAAGTTATGGCATTTTTCATCGGATTCCCAGGTGCTCCAACAATGGTCTGGCATCCCTATAGCCCAAATCAAAAAGAACAATATCACCTTCTTGTAACCATGCTCTCATTCCTTCAATGTCCCTTTCGAATTTGTTAAGAAGCATTGCAGCATCGTTGTTTCGGAAGTTAGATAAGTATGGCCCTTGTGTATGAAGTATGTAGCCATTAGGTGCAACAGATAGTTCTGGATTGACCAAGTGACGTCCTTTGTGAACGCAATAGGACTGTCGGAGAAAACGAATGTATGTGCTCTTTTCAATGTAGCCGTAAGTGTCGTCAATGATCACAACCATGCGGACAATCCGAGGATCTGGGTTGCATAGTATATTGGCAAATTCAGTAACATGCCTCTCTAAATATTCAGCCCTAGTGATCGCACCGAATCCTATGCTTTCCAGAACGAATCTTATCATCAGAGATCTCCAGACAGTAGCAATAAACAGGCTTGTAGCTTGTCTGCTAGTGTATTGAAACATAACTTTCAGGAACTCATGAGAAAGTGCTTGTCTCAACTTTCACAAGAACATCAGAAGATCTTTTTCCGTTGCGAACCTGAAGCCGTTTTATCGAGGAACTGCATCACAATACGTGAACAGCTTCCGGAACTGTTCTTCCGTCACAGGAGAGAAGGCTTCGAATTCAAAATCTGTGAAACTGTTTTCATCTTCATAAGCAAGACGGTTCACTGCGACGTTACGGAGCTCCTGTAGAAACACCTGCAATTGCTGCACCTTTATTACGTATGGCATATTTACAAATTGCAACCCAGGAAACAACGGCTGTAGAAAAAAAAAACACTATCATATAAGTGAATTCTGCAGGATTTAACGTCTTCGGGGACGTAAATGTTTAATAAAATCAAGACGTTGGCTCTACTTTCCAAAGTAAGTCTGTGGAAGTTAACAATAGCATTACAAACCACACAACTGCGATTCGCAGTTTGTGTCAGTACGTTTGGTCTTAAGCAAGAGGGGTCACGTTCGATTTCCGCTATTTCAATTCGAATACATTGGTTGCAATTATTGCACAGCCTCGTGATAGGTGTGATAATAAGTGGCGGCCTAACGAAACCATCACGTCTGTGCATAGCAATATCTCGCTTATCTGGGTTTTCGTTTCCATCAATTCGAGCTAAAAGACCTGGCCAAAATAATCTATCACAAACATAACACGGTAGACGGTTTCTGACGGTAGCCATTTCCACCTTTCTTCAAAAGGACAATCTTGTATCATTAATGTGACTTAAGTCACATTTAGTGACTTTACACAACTCCACGCGATTTTCTGATGACATCTGGTGGATTCAAGTGACTATTACAAAATATATGAGATACCAACGGATATGAAGTGACACTTTCTGAGTTCCAGCAACTTCATAAGACATTCCGCTACTCGAGTCGCGTTCCGTTATTTAACATACCTTCACACGAGTTTCGGAGACATAGAGTGGATTCAAGTTACTATTGACGATTATATGTGAAATTAATGGATATCAAGTGAACATGAATGACTTCAAGCAACTTCAGCAGACATACACTTAAGTTACATTCTGTGATTCTGCACAACTTCACGCGACTTGCAGTAATATTTGGTGAAAATAAGTGACTATAAGGATGACTATGACATCAACGGTCATCAAGTGGCACTAAGAGACTATGAGTATATAACATCAATATGAATATGCAACATCATGTGGATTCAAGTGATTCAAGTGACTTTGACATGAAACACAATCGAATGATTATTGAGGACTTGAACTGGCTGATCAGCGCTAAACAGCAACGCTGGGAGTTGATTTTGTTGTATGGTTGCTTTCTTTAACGCTTATCGTTGAAGGTAAAGTGAAAGCGTAAGAACGAGATAAGTAATCCTCATAAGGTGTTTTAGACTACTTGCCTTAAACCTGGTTAATCAAATCCAAACAGCAACGCTGGGAGTTTATTTTGTTGTCTGAGTGCTTCCATTTAACGTTTAACGTTGGAGGTAGGATGGAAGCGTTTGAAGCTCGATAACATGCAATTATATGAACGCTTTGCGGGTTGCCTAAACGTTCAGCGCATCACCCTGACGCTTAGCGCTTATCACTTCCAACGCGATTTCATTGCATTGTTCGTCTGTGCAATTATTTTTCTGCATAAACTTACACAAGAGCAATGCAAAGGGTGAAAAAAAGTCTGTGATATATTCCACTCCACGGGATACGGGGTTTAAAAATTTGTTGAGGAATATGTATTAGTGACCTGGTGAATTTAATGCAACAGCCAGATAGTCGTAATCCTCATAATTATGACTTTTAGATATCTCCGGACGGCAAATGTCAAAATGCCTAGTGAATGCTCTGATGTACCCAGGTTGTCGTAGGTCTCATAATTATGATTTTTAGATACCTCCGGAGTGTTAACGTTTGAATACCTCCGAAGAATGTTCAAACATGACCTGGTAAACCACCTGGGTACGCCAGACCATCCTTGTTTTTTCAGAAACTCGTTTTAGCCTTGGCAGTTTCAAAATTTCTCAAAGAATATGTATCAGTGACCTGGTGAATTCCTTTCAGCATCTAGATAGTATTAATCCTCATAATTACGACTTTCAGATACCTCTGAATGTCGCAATACCTTAGAAGAATGTTAAAACTCGACCTGGTAAGCCACCTGGGAAACCCAGACCATCCTCGCTTTCTCGGCCATGCATCTCAGCCTTCGCAGGAACGCAGGGTCTCAAAACTCCTCCAAGAATATGTTTCAGTATTCTGTTAAATTCTTTGGAGCACCAGGTTTGTTGTAGTTCTTATAATTACGACCTGTAGATGCTTCCAGAGGGTTAACACCTAAATGCCTTTGAAGAATGTTCAAACTAGACCTGGCAAGCCACCTAGGAATCCTGGGCTATTCTTGCTTTTTTAGAAACCCGTTTCAGCCTTAGCATCAACACAGGGTCTCAAAATCTCTCGAAGAATATGTTAGAGTGTCCTGGTGAATTTTAAAGCGAAAATGGAATCGTTTTATCTTCATTTGGAAAAAAAAATTAAATTTGAACTGAAAAGAAATGAAATTTCAACCAAAGAAATTAATTTTTAATCATAATGATGAATTTTTAAACAAAAATATTGAATTTCGACCAAATAGTAGACTTTTCAATCCAAAAGATGAATTTGCTATCAACAACAAAAAAACGAATTTTCAACTAAATAGTTTTTTTTCCAATGAAAGAAATGAATTTTTAACAAAAAATAGAATAGTTCAAGTGATTTTTCAACTAAAATGATGAATCTTCAATTTAAAAAATTTAATTTTGAACCAAATTTTAAACGAAATAGTATAATTTTCAACTAAGAAAAAGATGTGTTTTTTGATAACAAAAAAATTATTTTTTAACGACATAATTCAATTTTAAACTAAAAAAGATGAATTCACAAACCAAAAATATAATATTTCAATTTTCAGGTACAGAAGTATATTTAGAAAAAACGAGTTTTCAGCGTAATTAAATAATTTTCAACCAAAAATATAAATTTTCAAGCGAAAATGGAATAGTTATATCTTCTGTTAGAAAAATTAATTCTCATCCAAAAAGAAACCTAATTTTCAACCGAGCAAATTATTTTAATCACAATGATGAATTTTCAACCGAAAATATGAATTTTTGACCAAATAGTGGATTTTTCAACCCAAAACATGAATTTTCTCTATCAAAAAATAAAAAAGAATTTTCTACCAAACAGTTTTCTTTTTAGCCAAAGAAATTAATTCTTTAAGAAATAGATTCATTAAATTTTCTACTGAACAGATAATTTTTTAACGAAAAAGATTACATTTCTATTAAAAAAAGTAAATTTGCCACAAAAAATGGAATAGTTAAAGTGAATTTTCAACTAAAATGATGAATGTTCAATTTAAAAAAATTTAATTTTCAACCAAATACATGAATTTCAAACTAAAAAGATAAATTTTCCACCAAAAATAAATTGGGATAATTTTCAGTTCCTAAAATAAATTTTCAAACAAAAAACAAACGAATTGTCAACAAAACTGTTAAATTTTCAACCAAAAAGGTGAAATTTCAACTAATGAGAGTACTCTTCTACCAAAAAAGACGGATTTTCAACAAATAGTTGAATTTTAACCTAAAACAGATAAATTTTCAACTAAAAATAGAATACCTATTTAAATTTTCAGTGAAAATATTAATTTCCAATCAAATTAAAGTAAATTTTCAACGAAATAGTATAATTTTTAACCAAGAAGACTACATTTGTATCAAAAAAGATCAATTATCGACAAAAAATGGAACAGTTATATTTCCAGCTTAAAAAATTAATTATAAATAAGAAAAAAACTAATTTCAAATCAAAACGATCAATTTTCAACCGATAATATGAATTTTCTTACAAAAATGATGAAGTTTTTAACAAAGTACATGAATTTTCAAACAAATATTTTTATTTTTTAAGGAATTTCCAACCAAAAAGATGAATGAGTCACAAAAAAAATTAAATATTCTCCCACAAAATTTGAATTTTCAACAAAATACAGGAATTTTAAACCAAAAATTTGAATCTTCAACTTAAGAAGATAAATTTTGAACCAAACAAGTACGAGTTAAATTTTCAGTTAAAATAATTAATTATCATCTAGGAAACATTATTGTCAACAAAAGAATTAAATTTTCAACAAAAGAGGGAGATTTTAACTAGAATGATGAATCATCAACGGAATAAATAAATTTTTAACAAAGTAGTTCCACTTCCAACTAAGTAGTTGAATTTTCTACCAAAAAAGATGAATTCTCAACGAAAAACGTGATATATGGGTAATTGTCAAATTGAAGGCAAACTTGAAGTCCCAATAATATAACATTAACTTAGAAGCTCGTGCCGATTTTTTTTAAATTTTAATAAACACATATTATCGTCCTCTACAGAATGGGCAGTTCCTTTTTTTCATTTCTGTTCCTATTTACTTTAATTTAATATAAGAACACCCGAAACGTCATTAACGTACGGCGTCCCAACCTCACTTTGCACAAGGATAAACTGATTTTCTCCATTTTTTTAGACAGTAACCTGAAAAACGCTTAACGTATCAAGTTTGTAAACTTCACATGAACATAAATTTAATGTATGCATATTTTTTTAATTCAAATAAATAATGTTTTAAAAGCCTTGATGTCTGTCCCTCAATTTTTTCCATTTCAGAAGTCATTACCGTACGTATGTTTTTCTAGTAAAATATTGTAGTTACAGTTGAGTAATAAATACAAAAATATTAGGCGTATTGTTTAATACAAGTTTTGATAAAATTGAGCTTAAAATATTAACTCTCTTTTCTGTGAATCCGATATTAAAACTGAAAAGTGCATCTTGACAACAAAAACGTCATTACCGTACGTGCGTTAAAAACCATTTTCGGAGTGAAAAAAATTTATGAAAACAATTCCGTTACTTGCTTGGTGGTGTTTTCTTTCATAAGTAGGTGACTTTTGATAATTAAAATTTGTTTTTTTTTATAAACAATAAAAAAGGTTAAACTTTAACATTTTTCTCGCATCATTACCGTACGGTACAATAGAATAGCGTACGACTGATTATATGCGCGTGCCCATGGATTCATTATTATTTCTTATTTTCATAACTGCCCCTTTTGGATTTAAAATAGTTACATGTGATAAGATCAATTTCCGTTATGAAAAATTTAATTCCTAATAATAATATGATTGCCACTGTAGGTGCTGAAATTTGCCTACAATTTGACAATTACCCATATAATCTTTTGCGATGTAGAATTTTTAACAGGTGATAAAGCAGGAGAAATTGTATTCATCCATCGTATCTATTATTAATGATTTGCAATGACTATTAACAAAAGTCAGAGACAAACTTTCGATAACATCGGAGTAGATCTTCGTAAAGATGTATTTAATCATGGACAATTGTATGTGGCGTTTTCGCGAGTTAAGTCTGGGCAAGCATTACGGATTTTCTTAGAACAACGCCAAAATTGATTTGGTTAAAAATTATGTGTTTACAGAATTGTTTAAATAGATTATAGTTGAATACGATATACATAGCAATAATATTGAATGTATTTAATTATTATTACACCATCTTTTTCATGATTTTTAGGCATATGTACTTTTATAAGAATCTTAAATAATTGAAAAACTTTAATAATCAGACAGAATTTTCAAAACTGTTATTAATCGAAATGAGTAAAACGCACGCGCGTACGGTCTCGTAATATACAATAAGCCATATTAATAAATAAAAAGCACATTTCTTTGCTTTTGAGGGTTGACCCAGAAACCTATTCCCTGAGAATGGCATTAAAATCCGAACCCAAAGGAATAAATATCAAGGTCTATGGCTTAATGTCTCTGTTTGTTAAATTTTTTAAGGAGAAAATTTAGAAACACAATATTATCAAGTCAATCTGTGCAAAAATTCCATTTTTGAACAAAAAGACTCAGAGACATTATGAATCCAAAATTCAGTTCTTTTGAAAAAACATATTCGAACAGCTCAATATATGAAAAAGAATTGCATCCACTTTTTTCCTATAGTTATGTACTTGTCTCTAATGAGCCGATTAAAATGTTTTTTTGGAAACATATTTTGAGGCCTTTCTATGCAATTCTTTTGCTTCCTCATAGAGGAAGCTTTGTAATGGTGACATTTTTCAAAATTTTTAAATTCATTTAATTAAACCCTCCCTAATTTAGAAATGTCTAATACAATGTTCTAAGCAATTGTCCGGATGTGTGTGTGTGTGGATGTGTGGATGTGTGGATGTCACGCTTTTTTGTGAACACGATAACTAGAAAACGGTTGCAGATAAATTGATGAAATTTGGAGAGCTTATTTTCCTCACTAATAACTTGAAACTGACGGAAGGATTTCTAAAAATATTCATTCATTTTTTTCAATAATATTTTAAAAATCGGTTTTTTATAGTAAAACTTTTTTCATTCGCATAACTCAAATCTGATGCAAGAATATAAAAGATTCCTTGGTTTGGGACGAATCGATTGACCTATAATAGTAATACATTTTATTGAAGAGTAGGGAAGTTATGGTAATTTATATATTTTGAAAATCGGTTTTTTATAGTAAAAATTTTTTCATTCGGATAACTCAAATTTGATGCAAGAATATAAAAGATTCCTTGGTTTGGGACGAATCGATTGACCTATAATAGTAATACATTTTATTGAAGAGTAGGGAAGTTATGGTAATTTATATATTTTGAAAATCGGTTTTTTATAGTAAAAATTTTTTCATTAACATAATTTAAAGTTGATGCAAAAACAGAAAAGGTGTTTTGATTCGAGTTCAATCGATTGACCTATAATATTAATACATGTTATTGAAGAGTAAGGAAGCTATGGTAATGCATAATATTTTAAAATACGGTTTTTTATAGTAAAACTTTTTTCATTAGCATAATTCAAAGTTGATGAAAGAATGTAAAAGATTCCTTGGTTTGGGACGAATCGATTGACCTATAACATCAATACAGTTTATTGAGGAGTAGGGAAGTTATGGTAATTTATATATTTTAAAAATCGGTTTTTTATAGAAAAACTTTTTTCACTAGCACAATTCAGAGTTGATGCAAGAATATAAA
>CAKNXH010081506.1:9898-29222 GCA_932178445.1 Andricus quercusramuli
AGGTGGGTGAAAATGGATTCATGGGGATTGGCAGCGATTCGTCAATTCGCACTATTTTTGAACAATTTAGAGAAATAGACCCTTTTTTGATTAATTTTATTAAAAATAATAAATAATTTTTCATTTTATAAACAAATTTTATAAACAATTATCCACAGCAGGTATTTATGATGAAATAAATAAAATATTTTCTCCTAAATCTGCCAAAAATTATACAAAAATTTCACTTACTGAGCATATTTAGTCATCCAATAGCAATTGATTATTGTTTAAACAAAGTTAATTAACAAATGCACTGTTAGGCTATTTTTATAGGTAAAGACTTGGTTTTTGCTTCGAATTAAAGTGTAAATAGCTAGTTTCTAGATATTCTTGTAGCTTACATGACATTCAACAATTTCTATTGTTAATAACAATTGTTTAAACACATTTTTTTCATACTAGGCATTTTGCAACCAAGAAAAAAAATGCGTTTGAAGGTATTAGCAGCCTGTTATTCATTAATGGCTCTTTGGTCATTGGTCAAAAATAATTGATAATTGTTTAAACAAACTTAATAAACAAATTCATTTTTCGGCTATTTCTGAAGGTAAAAACTTGGTTCTTTCAACGTGATAATTTTCGACAGTAGTGTAACATAATAAATTTAAAAAACACTTTCATATTTAAGGCTTCATACTAAAGAGAGATATTTTGAATTCGAAATTTAGCTGGTCTGACTGAGAGTAAGACTATTTGGTTGAAAATTTAAATATTTCGTTGAAAATGCGTTTCATTTATCGTTGAAAATCAATTTTTTAACTGAAAATTTAACTGATCTATTTTTGGTCGAAAATTTATATTTTTAATTAAAAATTGATCTTTTCTTGTTGAAAATTCATAAATTTTTTTTAATTCGTATTTTTTTATGAAGAATTAATCTTCTTGGCTGAAAGTCCATTCTCTTTGGTTGAAAATGCAACTACTTCGCTGAAAATTAATATTTTTTGGTTGAGATTTCAAATATTTCGTTGAAAATTCGTCTTTTTTGGTAGAATTCAACTATTTTTGATTTCAATTAAATTCAACCGTTTTTGAATTCCAATTAAAATCTTTTTTGGTTAAAATATTGATTATTGAAAGTTTCGATGAAAATTAATTTTGCTTATTGAAGATCCATAGTTTTATTTGAAATTTCAGTTATTTGACTTTAAACTAACTTCTTTGTTGAAAATTTAACTATTTTGTAGAAAATTCGTCTATTTGGTCCGAAAATTCAACAATTTTGTAGAAAATTTGACTATTTAATTGGTGATTAACTTTTTTTTTTATTCCACTTGGTTGAAAATGAAACTATGTATTGAAAAAATCAACTTAAAAAAAAAAATTATTTTGACGAAAATGCATTTTTTGTAAAAGATTAAAATTGTTTTTATCTGAAAAGTTAACTGTTCTATTTTTGCTTGAAATGCATCCATTATAAATTGAAAATTAAACTAATTGTTAGAACATCCATGTTTTTTGTTGAATATTCATCATTTAGATTCAGAATAACAAATTCTTCTTATTTGGTTAAATTTAATCGTTTTTGATTTAAAATTAAAATCTTAAAATTAAAATTATATTAAAACAATTGGAATTGAAATATTCATTCTTAAATGTATTGTTAAAAATTAGTTTTTTGAACTGAAAATTTAGCTATTCCGTTTTTGGTTGAAAATTTATCTTTGTTAATTGAAAATTCAACTATTTCGTTAAGAATTCATCTTTCTTTTTAAAATTCTTCTTTCCTGGCTTAAAAGTCAACTTTTCTTTTGAAAAATTCGACTTTTAAGCTTGAAAACTTGACAATTTTCTGGAAAATTCATCTATTTGGTGAAGAATTCAACTATTTTGTTAAAAATTCGTCTCTTTCGTCATATTCAATTTGTTGATAATTTATTTTATTTTTTGTTGAAAATTAATTTTTTAAACTGAAAATCTAAATATTGCATTATTGGTTAAGAATTTATTAAAGTTTTTAATTAAAATAGGTAGAAATAATTTTTAATTTAATTTGAATTATTTAATTTTAAATTAGTTTTTGAAATCCCTTCAAAATACATTAAATTAAACTTATCCATTAAAGTTCTCTACAAAAATGTTCAAATCTCTAGAAATCTGTTGAATATTTGGAAATTCTACAACATTTTTTTGACATTCATTTACATTTTTTTAATTTCTGAACATTCTTTAAAAAATTTTAAAACTTTGAATTAAGAAAATTTGAAAATAAAAATGTTATACTTTCTATTTGTGAAAAATTTTAGAATATTTAAAGAATCTAAGAATAATAAAGCATTCAAGAAAACTAAATAAAAAATGTAATTAAAAATTCAACAAAATAAAAATGATGCAGAATTTAGCACAGTTAACCTCTTAGTACTTTTTTAATTAAATTTTTTTTCGCACTTACTGGCTGCTCATTAATTTCTAGAATACGTGTAAATGTTCAACCGCTTGCTTACCTGAAACATAAATTTTTTTATAATTATTATTATTACTAATAATAAATAAAATTATGTATAATTAAACATAAGTAATAGGGTAGACCAAAAAGAGAAATTTTTTTGAATTTCAAAAATTCACAGGATATAAATTTATAAAAATGAAATAGTCAAGTATCTAACCAAAAAGATTAATTTTCAATTAATAAAAGAAACAATTCAACACAAAAGTTAATTTTCAACTGAAGAGATTAATTTTCAACTAAAATAATAAATCTTCAATCAAAACAAAATTATTTTTAATTAAGTAGTTAAACACTCAATCAATTAGTTCAATTTTTAACTGACAAAGAGAAATTTTGAATAAAAAATGGAATTGTTTAATTTTCAATAAAAAATTAATTTATAAAAAAATTTAAGAGTTCATATTTCTACGAAAATTATTTTAATTTAAAATCAAAAACAGTTTTTAAAAACGACAAATTTTCAAACAAATAGCTAGATTCTCAATCTATTAAAATTCGTTCAAAGGAAAATAGTTGGATTTCTTGTTGCTTGGAATAAATAAATAAAATTTCTGATAATTTATTGACTAAAAAATAATACTTTAAATAGACATTAAAATCAATTTTTAATACTTCAAAAATATTAGGATAGAAAACTGAAAATTTTTCCCAGAAAATAAAGTTAATTTTTCATTCCACAAGATTCCTGTTACCGACATATTACCGACATCGAGACTATCCTACAGCTTAAGTGGTTCGTGCCCGTGCTAATTTGTTCTCATTACTATATAACGCAATCGAAAATGCAGACAAAATCTGAAATGCCTTGAAAATGTTCGCGCAAAATTCGTTTCACAAAATTAGGCAATATAATTTAGATCATCATACAAAATAATCTAGAAACTTAGCACGGACACGAACCACTTTCTGGAATGGTTTCATTGTCGGTAACGTGTCGGTAAAAGGAATCTTGGAATAGAACCAGTTTTAAAAAAGAGCTTTTTCGACCCACTCCAGTGCGTAATTAATTCGCATAAAATTAATGAAATACACAGAAAGACCGGATTACTCATCCCTGGTAGCATTATCCTTGAGATTGAAGGATTATGAAGAATGTATGCACACGCTTCAAAAAATCCTTTTTCAAAACGAATGATCGAATTTATCGGGAGAACGCGAGGGGACGCGACGGCTTATGGGGACCATGATTTCAAGTCTGAGTCTAGACCACTCGAAGCAACCCCTTGGGGGGTTGTTTACCCTTAGAATAAGGGTGCTGTCTGAACGATTGAGGTCTGGCTGGATAATGTATGACAAGTGTCCACAGTATTTCAGAATATATGGAACTTTTTATTTTCTCAAAATTGCTTTACGTGCAGGTAGATATAAGTCGTCTAGTACAATTCAAATTAAGTTTTGGTGCAAAAATCTAAAAAGTACTAAATCTTTCCAGAAAGTATCTGACCTTATAGTTTACTAAGAGTAAAACTTAACTCTGGTCAATGGCATTGATATCCCCTTTAAAGAACTCCTAAGTTGTGCAATTGTGCAATTTCTGGCGATTCACCAGAAATTGCTGAATGGGCTGCGACATGGCTAGACGTTTACACAACTGCAAACTAGTTCAATGAAGATTCGCAGATTTTTATCACTCAGTAAGGGGCCTCGCGGAGCACAACTGGGTACAAAGTTCGAGCACGAGGTCGGATACTCTCCGAATAGACCTCAAATGTACAAATGTTATATCTTGTTCCAAATAAGTTCTAGAAATCTAGAATCTTTGTCTGTAGTGAGGTAACTCTTTTGGAAAATCTTTTGCCTAATGGTCGTGGAAGACACCGTATCTCCAGAAATTGCTGAATAAGCTGCGATGAATGGGTCGGTGGGTGGAACGATTGCTTCCACGCGGCTCATCCCCAAATCTTGGCTCAAAATTTCCGAAACAATAGCGACCCATAGAAATTTTTTTTAGTTTCATCCAATTTTAGAAGGAAAGTTACTCATATTTATTTATTGGTATTGTTATCATATATTTTGGTAATAAAATTATTATTGCGTGAAGCAACATAAATTGTTTTAGATAACCTTGAGTTTTTAACAAAATACATGAAGTTTCAATAAATATATCAATTTTCAACTGAAAAATATAAATTTTTAACTAAAAATGGAATAGTTACATTTTAAATTGAGAAAAATAAGTCTGAACGAAAAAAAAGAATTTTCAACAAAATAGTAAAATTTTCAAACAAATAGTTGAATTCTCAAATAAAAAAGACAATTTTTCAGGAAATCAGTTAAATTTTCAACAAAAAGATCACTTTTTAATGAAATGATTGAATTTTTAATAAAATAGTTGCATTTTTATTTAAAAAAAGGTGAATTTAAAAAAGATGAACCAAAAATCGAATGATGAAATTTTCATTAAAAAACAGAAATAATAACTTAGGACTAAAAAAAATACAAATTTTCAATAAAATAGTTTAATTTTCCACAACAAACTTTAATTTCGATCCGGAAATGATATATTTTTAACCAAATATTTGGATTTTCCACTGAAAAAGACAGCTTTTCAAAACAAAATTTAATTTAAAAAAATTAATTTTTAATAAAATAATCAAATTTTCAATAAAATATTTCCATTTGTATTTAAAAGAGATAAGTTTTCAACCCATAATGATAAAGTTACATTTTCAGTTAACAAAATAATAATAAAATATAAATTTTTCACAAAAAAATGAAGTATATAAAATTTCAGTTGAAAACATTAATTTTCAGGAAAAAAATCTTCAACAAAACGCATAAATATTCAACCAAAGAGATGAATTTTCAACTAAAATGATGAATCTTTGAACAAAAAATTTATGTTCGTCCAAAGAGTCAAATTTTCGAAAAGATAAATTTCTTCAGTAAAGCGACAAAAGTATTTTAAGCAAGCTAGAAGGGCGAAGTTTCAAGAAAACCGCTGAATTTCCAAGCCGAAAATATGAACTTTTAATTGAAAGTTAATTTTTAAATAGTCAAATTTTTCACAAAAATATTTGAATTTTCAACCCAGAAAGAAGAATTTTCAACAAAACAGTTAAATTTTCGAACAAATAATAACAATTTTAACCTAAAAAGATGAATTCTCAACCAAAAAGAGTTGGCTTTTCAACCGAAGAGAAGAATTTTGAACTAAAATTTGCGTAAGTCCATGTATCACCAGAAATTGCTGAATAAGCTGCGATGTGGTTAGACGTTTATGCAACCTGTATAACAATCATCGACTGAGGACTCGAAGGTCTAATTAATTAGGAATGATTTAATTTTTATTTTAAAAAAGTATTTTTAACAAGCAAAGACAAATAATCAACTTTGGAAATTTTTTTTTTTCGAAAAATGTTTCTTTAGATTCATCTAGTTTTAAAAAATGTTGAGTTTCAGTTTAGGAGAAAGATTCCAATTTACCTGTATTGGACTATAAATGTCTATGGCGATGGACATTCTTTTATCTTTAAAAACTATTTCTTTAGATTAATGTAGTAGAACTTTTTGCCAAAACTTAAAGATTTTTCGTTTAAAAAAATGTGCGAAATTTCTTCGAAAGCTCGGTTTCAAAATTGCAATGTGCATGTACGATTTCAAAAAAAATAAAGAGGTTCCAAAGGATTGTAAGGAATTTCTATAAATTTCATGTGGTTAACAAAATTTGAGAGTTTTTCAGATTTCAGAAGATTTCCACAGAATTCAAGAGTTTTTGATAGATTTCAGTTAATTTCAAAGATTTTAAACAATTTCAAATCAGAGGCATCCAGGTCAGGACTGTATGGGGCCGCCGAAATTGTGCAAGGAGTTGTGAAATTTCTGGTGATTCACCAGAAATTTCTGCATAAGCTGCAACATTGCCAGACGCTCACGCAACTGCATACACTAGTCGACTCAAGATTGGCAGGTCCATTTCACTTAGTAGTAAGCTTGACCGGGGCGCCCCCCCCCCCTAAATGGTGAATACTTTCCTTAGAGACCTCGTATGTAAAAGTTTAGCTTTTGATACATCAGGATGTACTCTGATTTACTTTCTGATTTATGGACGGATTTTCGGAATAGGAAATTCAATATTTTCTACCCTCCTTTTGCTCTTCTCTTCCCACCTTTGCACATCCTAATCCTATATGTCATACATATCACACATCATGCTTCCAGACTTCAAAACTAGGTCGCGTGCTTTCTTGAGGTGGAAACCGCCCCCGGCGGAAGAGACACGCGCATTCCTGTCTCTGACACGTGTTTAGCGTCGGGGAAGGAGCATTCTTGGTGACACTCCTTTCACTCCTTCTAGAAAGAGACTACAAAATGCGACAGAGCAATGAAATGGTATTACATGTATGGATATGCGAAAGCATTTCAAAAGCGCGCCACGTGTCTTGAAAGACGACGTGCCACGAATTTTCCCTCCTCCCCCTAATTTCCCCCTTTCCCTTTATCCTGTACGCTCTCTCCTCTTTCATTTCTACTTCTTTCCTTCTTTAATCCCTTTCTTTTTCCTTCCCACACTATTTCTCTGTCTCGTTCTAGCGGTCTTTTCAAACCCTCTTTTCCTACGATGGCAATGGCAATGCACGCGAGTGCACTTCTTTTTCCCTCCCCACTACAATTTTCTCGTAGCCCGAGTCATGAATAGAAAGAAGCGAATTTACGATTCGTACCAATGCGAAGGGAGATGAATTAAATGGTGGAACCAACTTTATGTTGTGAATGTGACTGCAAATTTCAAGAAGGTGATAAGAATCGCCGACAGTCTGACTACCTATGGTCCAATCGATTTAGGACATCTATATATTTTTTTATTTATAACGTTTGAAATTTTCCATTGAAGTCAGTGGAATACAGGGGGGGCAAAAAAATTTCTCTGGACAAATTGATATTCAGAAACGGTTTCGGAACTGATTTGGAACTGACATTTGGACAGAGGAGTGGAAAACTGTAGAAAACCGAAACTTCTGAGCCCAACTGGTTACAAAAAACGAGTTTTGATGTAAACATTCGACGGTATCCAGTGCCTTTTCATTCTCGGCGTTGAACATTCCGATCAACAGTAGTAAAATGCAGTCAAAACAAGACAAAAAAAGAATCAAGAGCGGCCACCCATCCGAGCGCTAACCGCAAACAAAATTTCTGTGGATAAATTCAAATCCAGAAGCGATTTCTAAACCAATTTAAACTTCTTTCAAATTTAAAGCTAATAAAATTCCACATAAATCGGTCAGGGCTGATTTTGAAAACAGCTTTTTTATTCATTTCTTATTTATAACAAAAATGGAAAGAAGTTTTCTGTTTAGGAGAGTATCGGTTTTCGAAAAATCCTTGCATTCAATAAAAAAAAAAAAAATCCATGAAGCAATTATCCAGAAAAGTTGCTTAATAGCTTAAAAATTATTTAACAATTTATTGGATTTGTTATAAACAAATAAATGAGTGAAACTGGATTCATGGGAATTGGCAGTGATTCGTGAATCGATTTCCACTAAATTTGAACAATTTATAGACAAAAACAGTTTTTTAATTTAATTCATGAAATATAATAAATAAATTGTTGTTCTATAAACAAATTTTACAAACAATTATCTATAACAGATAGTATGTTGAAATAAATCAACTTTGAATTTTAAACAATAAAAAATTGTTTTCTTTGATAAAGATATGACACGACTGAAAAATTCCGAAAAATAAAATTCCCGGCACTGTCAAATTCCTGATTTTGGGAAATTCCCGAATTGGAAAATTCTCGGATAACAAAATTCCCGAATAATAACATTGCCGAATAATAAAACTGTTGAATAATAAAATTCCCGAATTGGAAAATTTCCGAATAAAATTCTTGAATTAGAAAATTCCCAAATAATAACATTCCCGAATATAAAAATTTAAAAAAATTTAAATTAATTTAATTTAATTTTTAAAAAGTAATAAAATTCCCGAATTGGAAAATTCTCGCAAAACAAAATTTCCGAATAATTAAATTTCCTAAAAATGAAATTGCCAAATAATAAACTTCCCGAACAGTTTACATTATTATCGAATTTGAAAATTGCCGAATAATAAAAGTAACAACAGGAAATTGCCGAATTGTAAAATATCCGGCAATTTTATTATTCGGAAATTTTCAAATTCGATAATATTATAAACCAAATAGTTTAATTTTCAATTCAAAAGATTAATTTTCTACCTAAAAAGACAAATTTTTCAAATAAAAAACATAAATTTTCAACCAAAAATAGTGTAGTTAAGTTTTCACTTAAAAAAATAAATTTTCAACCAAAAAGATGAATCTTCAACCAAAAAAATGAATGTTTAACCAAATACTTGATAGATGAATTTTCTACCAAAAAAAAAATAATTTTTCAATAGAATACATAAAGTTTTACTAAAAAAGATAATTTTTCAACTAAAAATCGAATAGTTCAATTTTGAGTTGAAAAAATAAATTTGCAACAAAAAAACCGAATTTTTAACAAAATAGTTAAGTTTTCCATCTGAGAAATTTATTTTTAACCAACAAAGAAAGTTTAATTTCTATCAAAGAAGCAAAATTTTCCACCAAAAATGAAATAGTTGAATTTCCAGTTTATGAAATAAATTCTTTACTAAGCTAATGAATCTTCAATAGGAAAATGAATTTTTGAAAAAATATTTGAATTTTCAACCCAAAAGATTAATTTCTTACAAACAGGAAAATTTTCAACAAAATACATAAATTTTCAACTAAAATAGATGAATTTTTGAAGAAACAATACAATAGTTTAATTTTCAGTTAGAAAAATAATTTTTCAACCAAAAAAAAATGAATCAAATTTTCAACAAAATAATTAAATTTTTAAACTGTAGGAATAAACTAGGATTTTATGAAATATCTAATAATATTTATTCACAAGAAGATTTGAAGAGTTTTTTTTCAATTAATTTGAATTCATTTTGAGTTCATCCTCAAGTTTAACTAATTTATCCTGAATTATTTTAAATTATTTTCAATTTTCTTACATTTTTTGATTTTCTTTGAATTCTTCTAAATTCAATCAGTTCTATTCAATTAAGTTTTTTTTTTTTTTTTTTTTTTTTTTTAATTAAAATTTTTTTTTTTATTTCATCCTAAAGCCTTTTAAATTCTCCTTAAATCTTTAGGCATTTCATCAAATTCTTTTGAATTTCCTTGATTTTTTCTAAACTCATTTCGAAATTACTGAATCCAATTAATTTTTTCATGTTTTAGAATTGGTTTTTAATTCACTTGAATTGTTCTAATACATCTTCAATTTTGTTGAATATTATCGAATTCTTCTCATTTTTTTTAATTCTTCTAAATTTATCAGCCTAATTTTACTAAAATCCATAGAATTTTGCGGATTCTTAAAATTTTTTCCGATTCAATTGATTTTTAAAATTCAACTTAAATTGTTTTGAAGTCAGCGAAAATGAAAAATTTGTCAGGAAAAAGTCAGGGAATTTTTTTAATGAATTTTGGCTAATCTACCAACATCTTTGTTTATTGAATTTTATGTGGCTAAAAGTGATGACAAAGAATTTTTAATATCTGTGAATTTTGTAACTGTTCTTTTTCAAACGAAACATTCATTTACTGAAAATTCAATAATGAACCAGTTTGAACAAAGAAGGTTTTTTTAATTTTCAATGTATTTTCGAAAATTATTGTTTAAATTTAAAATAAGACTTATTGAAAAAAAATTGCTCAATGCAAGTTTTTTTTTAAATATACATATTTATTTTTCTAAATTATTGCTCTTGTAATAAAAATATTGTTCTCGTATTGTTCTTCTGTATTCAGAACTATTTTTTTCTATTATTGTTATTTCAAATTCGAATAATCTTAAAAAAATACAAAGAACGTTACAAAAAATGTATTTGATCAATACATTTCATTATTGCATTTTTATCATTTATTACAAAACAATTTTTTAACTGTTTAAATTCGATAATTTTCTGGTAAGATTCACATCTCAAATTAGCCAAAGAATTATGCAAAATGTTGATTATTTCCAAAGTTTTTCCAATTCTTTAAAAACATTGAAATTTGACGTCTTTATACAATCCCAGTATCTAGAAATTGTAAAATTGCCAAAATATAAAAATCCGGAAACGTAAAATTCCCAAATGAAAAAATTCCCGTTAGTTTATAATATTATTAAATTGGAAAATTTCCGAATAATAAAATTCGAGACAAAAAATTGTGAAATTATAAAATATCCAACACTGTCAAATTCCTGACACTAGAAAATTCGCAAATCAATATTATTTATTTATTGAAAATACAATGATGAAATATTTTTATGGAAGAACATTTTTTTGATTATTCAATGTATTTTTAAAAATTATTGTTTAAATTCGTAATAACAATAATTTAAAAAAAATTCCCAATGCAAGATTTTTTTTAAATTATTGCTCTTGTAATAAAAATCTTGTTCTTGTATTGACCTATCGCACTGAGAAATATATTTTTTTCAATCGTTGTTATTTAAAATTCAAATAATAATTTTAAAAAATACATTAAACAAAAAAAATTTTGTGACGAAGATATTTCATTACCGCACTTTTAATGAATAAACGTGACTGATTAAAAAACAACTTTTCTTATATAAAATATTTTATTTTTCTGCTATGAGAACGTGATTAAATCAATTCTTGTAAATGCAAATTTGTAAAATAAGCAGAAAAGTAGAAAAATAATTATTAAAAGATCAAAATGAAATGGCAATCAAAACTTTTCCAGGCCCTGTTTTAAAATTTCAGGACTTTTCCAGGTTTTTCTAGTTATGTATCAACCCTGGTATTAATTTAATTAATTATTATTTATTTTATTTTATTTTTATTATTATTATTTTATTTTATTATTAATTATTTTGGAAACATTTGAAGATCTTGTGTAATTTTATTTATGCTTCAGTAATGAAATTAGAAAGAAAATAAGTTCGATTTACAACCGCAGAGTAGGAAAGGCGAGGGCTGACCAGATACGGTATTTTCCACTGTCAGATGTCTGACCTTACTCGCTCCTACTACTGGTGGAATAATATGGGACGAGAGGATGAGTGAGAATTCTCGTATTATTCGAACGGGAGGGAATAGTAAATTTATCTTCCATTGACAGTCAGATCTCACTTTACAATTGATATTGGTCCTCTTTTTACAAAAAGAAACTGTTTTCTCAACTTATAAGTCTTCCTTATAATATGCGATGAGATTCCAAAAATAGGGTGTGTTTGCAAAGGGTCAGGAAAAACAAATTAGCATGGAATCAAGAAAATAAATTCTTTCTTTATAAAAAGGGGTGACTTTTTTCTGAGGGTTGTTTTTTAACAGTTCTTTAAAAGATCTACCAAAAGTTCCTTTTCCACTTTTCGAAATTTCACAAAAAAAAATTCATTCAAAAAAAACAGTTAAAAAATTCACAGTTATTGTAAATTTTTTGCTATAATAATAAATAAAATAATAAATTGAAAAATTAATGGACATGTTGATGGTTTTTCTCTCTACTGGCCTAAATTCTATATGTCTGATATTTGAGAACCATTTTCATTAAGAATAAATTTTATTTACTGACTTTTTCCTGACAAATTTTTCATTTTTGCTGACTTTAAAACAATTTAAGTTCAATTTTATGAATCAATTGGATTGGAAATTTTTTTTTAAATCCGCAAAATTCCATGGATTTGAGTAAAATTAGGATGAATTTAGAGGAATTGGAGGAAAATGAGAATAATTTGATGACGTTCATTAAAATTTAAGATAAATTCAAAAAATTCAAGTGAATTCAAAACCAATTCAAAAACATGAAAAAATTCATTGGATTCAGTAAGTTTGAAATGAGTTCAGAAAAAATCAAGTGAATTCAAAAGAATTTGATGAAATGCCTGAAGATTTAAGGTAAATTCAAAAGTCTGTAGGACGATATAAATTTTTTTTTTAAATTGAATTGAGTAGAACTGAGTGAATTTATAAGAATTCAAGGAGAATAAAAAAATGTAAAAAAAATCAAAATAAATTCAAATGAATTGCAAAAAAAAAACTTTTCAAATATTCTCGTAAATAAATATTATTAGATATATCACAAAATCCTGGTTTATTTCTTTAGTTTAAAAATTTAATTATTTTGTTGAAAATTTATTTTTCGAACTGAAAATTGAAGTATTGTATTGTTTTTTTTTAAATTTATCTATTTGAGTTGAAAATCGATGTATTTTGTTGAAAAATTGCCTTTTTGTTAGAAAATTCATCTTTTGGGTTGAAAATTCAAATATTTGTTTAAAAATTCATTTTTTTATTGAAGATTCATTAGTTCAGTTAAAAATTCAATCCTTAAACTGGAAATTCAACTATTCCATTATTTTTGGATTTTTTGGTTGATAATTTGACTATTTTGTTGAAAATTTGTATTTTTTTGGTAGAAAATTCATCTTTTGGGTTGAAGGTTCAACTATTGGGTTACATTTTTTTTGGTTGAAGATTAATTATTTTAGTTAAAAATTTATTTCTTTGCTTGAAAAGTTAACTATTTTGTGGAAAATTTTGTTGTTTTCAAAACCGAATTTATTAAACTGAAAATTTAACTATTCTATGTTTAGTTCAACATTTAACTTCTTAAGTTAAAAATTCAGCTAATTTTTTTGTCGAAAGTGTATCTTTCTGATAAGCATTTAATCTTCTTCGTTAAAAATTTATCGATTTGTTTGAAAATTTAACTATGTTGTTGAAAATTCATTTGTTTTGTTGAATATTGGTCTATTCGTTTAAAAATTAGTTTATTGGTTGAAGATTCATTATTTTAGTTAAAAATTAATTTCTTTGCTTAAAAATTTCAATTTTGTCAAAAATTCATTTTTTTTGTTTAAAAATTAATTTCTTTGGCTGAGAATGTAGTTATACCATTTTTGCTAGAAAATTATTCTTTTTTGATTGAAAATAAAATTCTCGTGCTTTTCTTTTGAAAATTGAATTATTTTGGTAGAAAGTTCATATTTTGGGGTAGTAAATTCAACTTTTTGGTAAAAAAATTCGTCTTTTTGGTTTGAAAATTATTCTGTTTTGATTGAGGATTCAAATAATGTGTTGAAAATTCATATTTTCTGGTTCAAATCCACTGTTTTTAATTGAAAAATAAAATCTATTTTATTCGAAATATCAACAAATCAAATTTCTTTAGTTTGAAAATTTAATTCTTTTGTTGCAAATTCTTTTAATTTTTTTTGCTTGAAAAATTATTTTACTAAATTAAAATTGAACTATTGTATTGCTGGTTAAAAATTTATCTATTTTAGTTGAAAATTTATTTATTTTGTCAGAAATTTGCCTTTTTGTAGAGAATTAATTTTTTTGGTTGAAAATTCAAATATTCGTTTGAAAATTCATTTTTTCATTGAAGATTCATTAGTTTAGTTGAAAATTAATTTCTTGAACGAGAAATTCAACTATTCCATTGCTGCTGGAAAATTTTTCTTCTTTGATGGAAAATTAATTTAATTTTGTTGGTTCAAAATTAATTTCTTTCATTGAAAATTTTACAATTTTGTTTTTAAATTAGTTTTTTTGTTACAAAATTATCCTTTTTACTTGAAATTGGTCTATTCGATTTTTGGTTGAAAAATGATATTTTTTAGTCAAAATTTTATGTATTTTGTTGAAAAATTGACTTTTTCTGTAGAAAATTCATCCTCTATCAACTATTTGGTTAAAAATTCACTTTTTTGGTTGAAGATTCATATTTTTGATTCAGAATTCATTTCCTTGGTTGAAAATTCGTTCCTTTTTTTTTTGAAATTTTTTTTTAACCTAAAACTTAACTATTCTATTTTGGGTTGAAAATGTATCTTTTTTACTTGGAAATTTGTCTTTTTCGGTAAAAAAATTAATCTTTTGAACTAAAAATTTGACTGGTTAAAAATTCATTCTTTTTGGTAGAAGATTAATCAGTTTAGAATTTTCTTATTCATTTGACTGACAATTAATTTTTTCCTGAAAAGTTAACTATTCTATTTTTCGCTAAAAATTAATTTCTTTTGTTAAAAATTGAACTATTTTCTTAAATTTTTTTTCTTGGTTGATCGAAAATCCCTTTTTCCCTTTTTCTTTAAAAATTTTCATTTATTGAAAATTCCATTATTTTGTTGAAAAGTTGACTTTTTTGAGTCGAAAATTCGAATGAAAAAATCGTAGAAATTTTCGTAAAAATTCACAGATACTTTCGAAGAAATTCTTAGAAATTTGTAATGCATTTTGAAAAAATCTTATATTTTCGTACTTTTCCGTAAAATGACATATACTTTGAGAAAATATTTTTGCTCAGCAAATTTTTTAATTTTATTTTTTAAAGTATTTTTTTAGTTTTAGTTAAATTCATATTAACTATTAGGATTTTCGAAATGGGTGCCAATAAAAAAATCCAGTTTTTTTTTCAAATTAAATTACATTTTTTCGATTTTTCAGCCCTTATAGCAACCCTGTGATTATTGAATCAATTGAAGGAAGGGTAGGTGACTGCAAATATCCTTATCGGGGTAGCTTCAACATTGCGATTTATTAGAAAGATTGATTAGTTCTGTTAGTTTTGTCAGTCACGATTACTTGTGATTTACAACCTATGTATATGATTTATGACACATTGTGACTTATGATTGGTGGATCTAATAGACCTGACTGAACTCGGAAATATCTTGATTTAAACTCATTTCAATTTCTCTTCCTTGCTTCATTTTCCAACATTTTGTTATAGATTTTACAGAAAATCTTATATGCACTCGGACCCCGATTTAGTAACCCCCGGTTTAGTAATTCCTAGAATTGCTGGCCCACGCAGTTTCTCAGCGCGCAGGTTGCGACTCTCGCCTCGGAAGGACCGCAGTGCGCTAGTACTCAGTCCAGTATGTTGCGCAATATTATGCATTCCGAGTGGAATGCACTTTTACTAAATCGGGGTTCAAGTGTAATTTGAAAATGTGTATGATTTACAGAAGCTTCTTTATTACAGCGAGAAAATTTCAGTAAATTCGATAAGAAAGAGATCATTTTTTTCATATACTTACAATTCTTTATAATTCGCAGATTGTTTTTCTGGTTAAAAAAATGTCTCGCCTCGTGTGAAAAAATCCAACACCGTATTTTTAATATTTTTTGTTACATTTAAATTTTTTGGTTCAAAAAATCAAACTGTTGCGTTAATAATTTTTTTTTTTGGTTGAAGAATAATTACTTTAGTTAAAAATTTATTTATTTGCTTAAAATTGAACGGTTTTGCTGAAAATTCAACTATTGGGTTAAAAAATCATTTTTTTTTGTTAGAAATTAATTATATTGTTGAAAATTATTTTTTTTTGATTGAAAATTCAATTATTCTATTTTTTCTTTGACTTTGATCTTTTTCAGTTGAAAATTTCATTATTTTGTTGAAAATTCGCTTTTTTCTTTAAAATCAATGTTTTAATGGCAAATTCAGTTATTTCCTATTTGGTTAAACATGCCTATTTTTCATTGGAAATTTGGTAAAAAATTCATCTTTTTGTTTAAAAAATCATGTCTTCGATTAAATTTTTTTTAAATTGAAAACTAACTTTTTCTAACTGCAAATTTAAGTTTTCCATTTATTATCGAAAATTTATCGGTTTGAGAATTTACCTGTTTGTATGATAGTTTAACTATTTTGTCGAAAATTCATTTACTTTGTTGAAAATTTGTCTTCTTTTGGTGTAAAATTCAACTATCGGCTTAAAAATTCATTTTTTTGGTTGAAAATTCATTATTTTAGTTCAAAATTAATTTATTTGCTGGAAAATTAATTTTTTGACCTAAAAATTGAATTATTCCGTGTTTGGTTAGTGAATAATTCATCGCTATGGTTGAAAATTTATTTTTCTAGTTGAAAATTTAAAATTTCGTTGAAAATTCATAGATTTTGTTAAAAATAATCTTATCTGGTAGACAATTATTCTTTTTTGTTGAAAAATCATTTCTTTGATTGAAAATTAGTTTTTTAAACTGAAAATTGATTTTTTTACCAAAAAATTTAAATATTCCATTTTTTGTCGAAAATTGATCTTTTTTGTTAGATCTTTCATCTTCTTGGTTGAAAATTTATCTGTTTGGTTGATTATTTTAGTTGAAAATTAATTTCTTTGCTTAAAAAGTTAACTATTTTTTTGAAAATTTTGTTGTTGTTAAAACTGAATTTTTCAAATTGAAAATTTAACTATTCTATATTTTATTTAACATTTAATTTCTGAATAATTTACCTTTTATGTTAAAAATTCATTTCTTTAGTTGACAATTCAACTATTAGGCTGCGAATTGCTTTAAAAACATTTTATTTGGTTAAAAATTAATATTTTTTGTAAAATTAATCTTATTGTTGAAAATTTATCTGGTGGGTTTATAATTTAACTATTTTGTTGAAAATTTTTCTTTTTTTGTAGAAAAGTCAGTCTTTGGGTAGAAAATTCAACTATTAGGTTAAAAATTTTTTTTTTTTTTTTCTTTAAGATCATTATTTTAGGCCTTGACTAATTTTTTTAAATGAAAATTTAACTATTTCGTTGAAATTTTTTTTTGTTTGGAACTGAATTTTTTAGCTCAAAATTTAAATATTCTTGTGGTAGAATATTAATCTTCTTGGTGAAAAATTCACCTTTTTTGTTGAAAATTAATTTCATTGCTTGAAAATTGAACAATTTTTATTAAATAAAAAGAAATGAGTATCGAAATTGATTATAATAAATGAGAATAAATTAAATAAAACAAATTCCTTTAAGAATTCAAAATTTGATTGAAAATTTATGTATTTTGTTAACAAATCATTTTTTCGACTGAAAAATAATTCTTCTTGTCAAAAGTTAAGATTCATTGTGTTAGTTGAAAATTAATTTTCTGCTTAAAACTTCAACTATTTTGTTGAAAAATTAATTTTTCGACTGAAAATGTAGTTAACTTCTCGTGCTTTTTGGTTGAAAATTAAATTTGTTGGTAGAAAATGAATAGTTTTGGGTAGTAAATTTAACTTTTTGGT
Organism: Andricus quercusramuli; assembly: GCA_932178445.1. NCBI lineage: Eukaryota > Metazoa > Arthropoda > Insecta > Hymenoptera > Cynipidae > Andricus > Andricus quercusramuli. The sequence goes on from CAKNXH010081506.1 coordinate 27,409, forward strand.
CGAAAATTCGTCTTTTTGGTTTGAAGATTCGTCTTTTTTGGTTGAGGATTCAAATAATTTGTTGAAAATTTATATTTTCTGCCTTAATTCCACTGTTTTGATTGAAAAATAAAATATATTTTGTTGGAAATATCAACTATTACAGTTTTTGTTGAAACATTATTTTTTTTATTGAAAATTCATCACTCTGGTTGAAAATTTAACTATTTTATTGATAATTCCCTTATTCTGGGTTGAAAATTAATTATTTCAACTGAAAATGTTCTTCCATGTTTTGTACAAAATTGATCTTTTTGAGTAAGTTTCGGTTTTCAAAAATAATTATTTTAATTAAAATAATGCATCGAAAATATTAAAAAATTGTAATTTTTCACCTGTTGCGAAAATGCAACATTTGGTATTTGACAATAAAGTTAACTTTGCTCATGTAAAATAAAAATTGTAATTTTGCGGAATAAGACTTTGGTTAATTAACTAAATTTTACATTTAGTAATTCATAAATCAGTTTTATGATGGACACAAATGTGACTTCAACAGAAAATGAATTTTTAATTACTTATTAATTATTTATATAATTATTATTCATTATTTATATTTCGTTAATTATTATTTATATTCAAATAAATTACTTAATTGAATAATTCTTAATAATTTGTGTAAATTTGGCAACAATATTTCCATCGATTTTTTAAAATTACCCAATCAAAATTGAGAAAAAGCGACAAAAATGATTTCGAGATTTTCACGATACACCCATTTTATAGAGAAGGAAAAGAATTATGAGCTGAAAGCTGGAAAGTACTCAGAGGTATAAAATTGAAGCAAAACAGAAAAACAAATACTCATAAAAAATGAAAGGGATCGCAAATAAATAATGCAAGGAAGCAGAAATGTACTCTGAAAGAGCCTGTTTAAAAAAAGTATCACACAACGCTAATCTTTCCATTTGCTCTTTCCCTCTTTCCTCTTTCCTCTTTCCTCTTGCAACTCGCAGTTCGTAAATTTGTCTATGTCAATACCTATTCTCCTCCTCCGATGTTTCAATCGAGAAAGGTCCTGAAAAAAAATCTCTTTGTACCCACTGACTATTTAATTCGACTTCTTAATCCGTGGTCTTCAATATTTAATGCGGTACACCTATCTCCTGACAAACTTCCGACAAAGTTCTTTGTAAACACGGCTGGTGGAAAGGGGTTCTGTTCCTTCCTTGACTTTGCGCACGTGCGGAGACTAGAGAAAGGAAGTGAAGAATCCACAATCCACCTTAGAAGAAAAGGAACCACAAAAAAAGTCTTGTAGGCCGAATTTTTTTTTTGCATCCGCAGGGCTTGAAGCTTAAAAAAAATAGCAATATAGTAAGGGATTTCTAATACAGTTAATTTAATTTTATAGTTTTATTTTTAATCTATCGAATACCACGTTTACATTACAGGAAAATGAAAAATTACCCTCGATTTTACGCAGCTCACTTGAAAAGCTATTCTTCATGCTTTGGACGACCAATACGTCGATTTCTACTTAACAATTACTCGCAACAAAAATTCACTTCTGTTTTTTCTGTGCATCTTCGAAGTTATTCCAGGGGCACAACCAGTTTTAATCAGTTTTAAATAGTTTTTGTCAGTTTTGGTTTGGAAAATCGTTCTCAAAATTTTTTCATTGATCGATGTTATTTCTGTTCTGCTCTTGGCAGCAGCAATTGTTCTGAATTCTGTTGGTAAGTGAAGGGTCATTCAGTAGTCTTGGGATTAATTTCAGGCAGGTGCAAAAGTGGAACCAGAGAAAATTTCTAATGCAGTTAATTTAATTGTAT
>CAKNXH010081507.1:10006-29332 GCA_932178445.1 Andricus quercusramuli
AGGTGGGTGAAAATGGATTCATGGGGATTGGCAGCGATTCGTCAATTCGCACTATTTTTGAACAATTTAGAGAAATAGACCCTTTTTTGATTAATTTTATTAAAAATAATAAATAATTTTTCATTTTATAAACAAATTTTATAAACAATTATCCACAGCAGGTATTTATGATGAAATAAATAAAATATTTTCTCCTAAATCTGCCAAAAATTATACAAAAATTTCACTTACTGAGCATATTTAGTCATCCAATAGCAATTGATTATTGTTTAAACAAAGTTAATTAACAAATGCACTGTTAGGCTATTTTTATAGGTAAAGACTTGGTTTTTGCTTCGAATTAAAGTGTAAATAGCTAGTTTCTAGATATTCTTGTAGCTTACATGACATTCAACAATTTCTATTGTTAATAACAATTGTTTAAACACATTTTTTTCATACTAGGCATTTTGCAACCAAGAAAAAAAATGCGTTTGAAGGTATTAGCAGCCTGTTATTCATTAATGGCTCTTTGGTCATTGGTCAAAAATAATTGATAATTGTTTAAACAAACTTAATAAACAAATTCATTTTTCGGCTATTTCTGAAGGTAAAAACTTGGTTCTTTCAACGTGATAATTTTCGACAGTAGTGTAACATAATAAATTTAAAAAACACTTTCATATTTAAGGCTTCATACTAAAGAGAGATATTTTGAATTCGAAATTTAGCTGGTCTGACTGAGAGTAAGACTATTTGGTTGAAAATTTAAATATTTCGTTGAAAATGCGTTTCATTTATCGTTGAAAATCAATTTTTTAACTGAAAATTTAACTGATCTATTTTTGGTCGAAAATTTATATTTTTAATTAAAAATTGATCTTTTCTTGTTGAAAATTCATAAATTTTTTTTAATTCGTATTTTTTTATGAAGAATTAATCTTCTTGGCTGAAAGTCCATTCTCTTTGGTTGAAAATGCAACTACTTCGCTGAAAATTAATATTTTTTGGTTGAGATTTCAAATATTTCGTTGAAAATTCGTCTTTTTTGGTAGAATTCAACTATTTTTGATTTCAATTAAATTCAACCGTTTTTGAATTCCAATTAAAATCTTTTTTGGTTAAAATATTGATTATTGAAAGTTTCGATGAAAATTAATTTTGCTTATTGAAGATCCATAGTTTTATTTGAAATTTCAGTTATTTGACTTTAAACTAACTTCTTTGTTGAAAATTTAACTATTTTGTAGAAAATTCGTCTATTTGGTCCGAAAATTCAACAATTTTGTAGAAAATTTGACTATTTAATTGGTGATTAACTTTTTTTTTTATTCCACTTGGTTGAAAATGAAACTATGTATTGAAAAAATCAACTTAAAAAAAAAAATTATTTTGACGAAAATGCATTTTTTGTAAAAGATTAAAATTGTTTTTATCTGAAAAGTTAACTGTTCTATTTTTGCTTGAAATGCATCCATTATAAATTGAAAATTAAACTAATTGTTAGAACATCCATGTTTTTTGTTGAATATTCATCATTTAGATTCAGAATAACAAATTCTTCTTATTTGGTTAAATTTAATCGTTTTTGATTTAAAATTAAAATCTTAAAATTAAAATTATATTAAAACAATTGGAATTGAAATATTCATTCTTAAATGTATTGTTAAAAATTAGTTTTTTGAACTGAAAATTTAGCTATTCCGTTTTTGGTTGAAAATTTATCTTTGTTAATTGAAAATTCAACTATTTCGTTAAGAATTCATCTTTCTTTTTAAAATTCTTCTTTCCTGGCTTAAAAGTCAACTTTTCTTTTGAAAAATTCGACTTTTAAGCTTGAAAACTTGACAATTTTCTGGAAAATTCATCTATTTGGTGAAGAATTCAACTATTTTGTTAAAAATTCGTCTCTTTCGTCATATTCAATTTGTTGATAATTTATTTTATTTTTTGTTGAAAATTAATTTTTTAAACTGAAAATCTAAATATTGCATTATTGGTTAAGAATTTATTAAAGTTTTTAATTAAAATAGGTAGAAATAATTTTTAATTTAATTTGAATTATTTAATTTTAAATTAGTTTTTGAAATCCCTTCAAAATAAATTAAATTAAACTTATCCATTAAATTTCTCTAAAAAACTGTTCAAATCCACAGAAATCTTTTAAATCTTTGGAAATTCTACAAAAATTTTTTGACATTCATTTACATTTTTTTATCTTCCGGAAATTCTTCAAAAAATTTTAAAACTTTGAATTAAGAAAATTTGAAAATAAAAATGTTATACTTTCTATTTGTGAAAATTTGAGAATATTTAAAGAATCAAAAAATAACAAAACATTGAAGAAAACTAAATAAAAAATGTAATTAAAAATTCAACAAAATAAAAATGATGCAGAATTTAGCACAGTTAACCTCTTAGTACTTTTTTAATTAAATTTTTTTCGCACTTACTGGCTGCTCATTAATTTCTAGAATACGTGTAAATGTTCAACCGCTTGCTTACCTGAAACATAAATTTTTTTATAATTATTATTATTACTAATAATAAATAAAATTATGTATAATTAAACATAAGTAATAGGGTAGACCAAAAAGAGAAATTTTTTTGAATTTCAAAAATTCACAGGATATAAATTTATAAAAATGAAATAGTCAAGTATCTAACCAAAAAGATTAATTTTCAATTAATAAAAGAAACAATTCAACACAAAAGTTAATTTTCAACTGAAGAGATTAATTTTCAACTAAAATAATAAATCTTCAACCAAAACAAAATTATTTTTAATTAAGTAGTTAAACACTCAATCAATTAGTTCAATTTTTAACTGACAAAGAGAAATTTTGAATAAAAAATGGAATTGTTTAATTTTCAATAAAAAATTAATTTATAAAAAAATTTAAGAGTTCATATTTCTACGAAAATTATTTTAATTTAAAATCAAAAACAGTTTTTAAAAACGACAAATTTTCAAACAAATAGCTAGATTCTCAATCTATTAAAATTCGTTCAAAGGAAAATAGTTGGATTTCTTGTTGCTTGGAATAAATAAATAAAATTTCTGATAATTTATTGACTAAAAAATAATACTTTAAATAGACATTAAAATCAATTTTTAATACTTCAAAAATATTAGGATAGAAAACTGAAAATTTTTCCCAGAAAATAAAGTTAATTTTTCATTCCACAAGATTCCTGTTACCGACATATTACCGACATCGAGACTATCCTACAGCTTAAGTGGTTCGTGCCCGTGCTAATTTGTTCTCATTACTATATAACGCAATCGAAAATGCAGACAAAATCTGAAATGCCTTGAAAATGTTCGCGCAAAATTCGTTTCACAAAATTAGGCAATATAATTTAGATCATCATACAAAATAATCTAGAAACTTAGCACGGACACGAACCACTTTCTGGAATGGTTTCATTGTCGGTAACGTGTCGGTAAAAGGAATCTTGGAATAGAACCAGTTTTAAAAAAGAGCTTTTTCGACCCACTCCAGTGCGTAATTAATTCGCATAAAATTAATGAAATACACAGAAAGACCGGATTACTCATCCCTGGTAGCATTATCCTTGAGATTGAAGGATTATGAAGAATGTATGCACACGCTTCAAAAAATCCTTTTTCAAAACGAATGATCGAATTTATCGGGAGAACGCGAGGGGACGCGACGGCTTATGGGGACCATGATTTCAAGTCTGAGTCTAGACCACTCGAAGCAACCCCTTGGGGGGTTGTTTACCCTTAGAATAAGGGTGCTGTCTGAACGATTGAGGTCTGGCTGGATAATGTATGACAAGTGTCCACAGTATTTCAGAATATATGGAACTTTTTATTTTCTCAAAATTGCTTTACGTGCAGGTAGATATAAGTCGTCTAGTACAATTCAAATTAAGTTTTGGTGCAAAAATCTAAAAAGTACTAAATCTTTCCAGAAAGTATCTGACCTTATAGTTTACTAAGAGTAAAACTTAACTCTGGTCAATGGCATTGATATCCCCTTTAAAGAACTCCTAAGTTGTGCAATTGTGCAATTTCTGGCGATTCACCAGAAATTGCTGAATGGGCTGCGACATGGCTAGACGTTTACACAACTACAAACTAGTTCAATGAAGATTCGCAGATTTTTATCACTCAGTAAGGGGCCTCGCGGAGCACAACTGGGTACAAAGTTCGAGCACGAGGTCGGATACTCTCCGAATAGACCTCAAATGTACAAATGTTATATCTTGTTCCAAATAAGTTCTAGAAATCTAGAATCTTTGTCTGTAGTGAGGTAACTCTTTTGGAAAATCTTTTGCCTAATGGTCGTGGAAGACCCCGTATCTCCAGAAATTGCTGAATAAGCTGCGATGAATGGGTAGGTGGGTGGAACGAATTTTGCTTCCACGCGGCTCATCCCCAAATCTTGGCTCAAAATTTCCGAAACAATAGCGACCCATAGAAATTTTTTTTAGTTTCATCCAATTTTAGAAGGAAAGTTACTCATATTTATTTATTGGTATTGTTATCATATATTTTGGTAATAAAATTATTATTCCGTGAAGCAACATAAATTGTTTTAGATAACCTTGAGTTTTTAACAAAATACATGAAGTTTCAATAAATATATCAATTTTCAACTGAAAAATATAAATTTTTAACTAAAAATGGAATAGTTACATTTTAAATTGAGAAAAATAAGTCTGAACGAAAAAAAAGAATTTTCAACAAAATAGTAAAATTTTCAAACAAATAGTTGAATTCTCAAATAAAAAAGACAATTTTTCAGGAAATCAGTTAAATTTTCAACAAAAAGATCACTTTTTAATGAAATGATTGAATTTTTAATAAAATAGTTGCATTTTTATTTAAAAAAAGGTGAATTTAAAAAAGATGAACCAAAAATCGAATGATGAAATTTTCATTAAAAAACAGAAATAATAACTTAGGACTAAAAAAAATACAAATTTTCAATAAAATAGTTTAATTTTCCACAACAAACTTTAATTTCGATCCGGAAATGATATATTTTTAACCAAATATTTGGATTTTCCACTGAAAAAGACAGCTTTTCAAAACAAAATTTAATTTAAAAAAATTAATTTTTAATAAAATAATCAAATTTTCAATAAAATATTTCCATTTGTATTTAAAAGAGATAAGTTTTCAACCCATAATGATAAAGTTACATTTTCAGTTAACAAAATAATAATAAAATATAAATTTTTCACAAAAAAATGAAGTATATAAAATTTCAGTTGAAAACATTAATTTTCAGGAAAAAAATCTTCAACAAAACGCATAAATATTCAACCAAAGAGATGAATTTTCAACTAAAATGATGAATCTTTGAACAAAAAATTTATGTTCGTCCAAAGAGTCAAATTTTCGAAAAGATAAATTTCTTCAGTAAAGCGACAAAAGTATTTTAAGCAAGCTAGAAGGGCGAAGTTTCAAGAAAACCGCTGAATTTCCAAGCCGAAAATATGAACTTTTAATTGAAAGTTAATTTTTAAATAGTCAAATTTTTCACAAAAATATTTGAATTTTCAACCCAGAAAGAAGAATTTTCAACAAAACAGTTAAATTTTCGAACAAATAATAACAATTTTAACCTAAAAAGATGAATTCTCAACCAAAAAGAGTTGGCTTTTCAACCGAAGAGAAGAATTTTGAACTAAAATTTGCGTAAGTCCATGTATCACCAGAAATTGCTGAATAAGCTGCGATGTGGTTAGACGTTTATGCAACCTGTATAACAATCATCGACTGAGGACTCGAAGGTCTAATTAATTAGGAATGATTTAATTTTTATTTTAAAAAAGTATTTTTAACAAGCAAAGACAAATAATCAACTTTGGAAATTTTTTTTTTTTTCGAAAAATGTTTCTTTAGATTCATCTAGTTTTAAAAAATGTTGAGTTTCAGTTTAGGAGAAAGATTCCAATTTACCTGTATTGGACTATAAATGTCTATGGCGATGGACATTCTTTTATCTTTAAAAACTATTTCTTTAGATTAATGTAGTAGAACTTTTTGCCAAAACTTAAAGATTTTTCGTTTAAAAAAATGTGCGAAATTTCTTCGAAAGCTCGGTTTCAAAATTGCAATGTGCATGTACGATTTAAAAAAAAATAAAGAGGTTCCAAAGGATTGTAAGGAATTTCTATAAATTTCATGTGGTTAACAAAATTTGAGAGTTTTTCAGATTTCAGAAGATTTCCACAGAATTCAAGAGTTTTTGATAGATTTCAGTTAATTTCAAAGATTTTAAACAATTTCAAATCAGAGGCATCCAGGTCAGGACTGTATGGGGCCGCCGAAATTGTGCAAGGAGTTGTGAAATTTCTGGTGATTCACCAGAAATTTCTGCATAAGCTGCAACATTGCCAGACGCTCACGCAACTGCATACACTAGTCGACTCAAGATTGGCAGGTCCATTTCACTTAGTAGTAAGCTTGACCGGGGCGCCCCCCCCCCCTAAATGGTGAATACTTTCCTTAGAGACCTCGTATGTAAAAGTTTAGCTTTTGATACATCAGGATGTACTCTGATTTACTTTCTGATTTATGGACGGATTTTCGGAATAGGAAATTCAATATTTTCTACTCTCCTTTTGCTCTTCTCTTCCCACCTTTGCACGTCCTAATCCTATATGTCATGCATATCATACATCATGCTTCCAGACTTCAAAACTAGGTCGCGTGCTTTCTTGAGGTGGAAACCGCCCCCGGCGGAAGAGACACGCGCATTCCTGTCTCTGACACGTGTTTAGCGTCGGGGAAGGAGCATTCTTGGTGACACTCCTTTCACTCCTTCTAGAAAGAGACTACAAAATGCGACAGAGCAATGAAATGGTATTACATGTATGGATATGCGAAAGCATTTCAAAAGCGCGCCACGTGTCTTGAAAGACGACGTGCCACGAATTTTCCCTCCTCCCCCTAATTTCCCCCTTTCCCTTTATCCTGTACGCTCTCTCCTCTTTCATTTCTACTTCTTTCCTTCTTTAATCCCTTTCTTTTTCCTTCCCACACTATTTCTCTGTCTCGTTCTAGCGGTCTTTTCAAACCCTCTTTTCCTACGATGGCAATGGCAATGCACGCGAGTGCACTTCTTTTTCCCTCCCCACTACAATTTTCTCGTAGCCCGAGTCATGAATAGAAAGAAGCGAATTTACGATTCGTACCAATGCGAAGGGAGATGAATTAAATGGTGGAACCAACTTTATGTTGTGAATGTGACTGCAAATTTCAAGAAGGTGATAAGAATCGCCGACAGTCTGACTACCTATGGTCCAATCGATTTAGGACATCTATATATTTTTTTATTTATAACGTTTGAAATTTTCCATTGAAGTCAGTGGAATACAGGGGGGGCAAAAAAATTTCTCTGGACAAATTGATATTCAGAAACGGTTTCGGAACTGATTTGGAACTGACATTTGGACAGAGGAGTGGAAAACTGTAGAAAACCGAAACTTCTGAGCCCAACTGGTTACAAAAAACGAGTTTTGATGTAAACATTCGACGGTATCGAGTGCCTTTTCATTCTCGGCGTTGAACATCCTGATCAACAGTAGTAAATGCAGTGAAAACAAGACAAAAAGAGAATCAAGAGCGGCCACCCATCCGAGCGCTAACCGCAAACAAAATTTCTGTGGATAAATTCAAATCCAGAAGCGATTTCTAAACCAATTTAAACTTCTTTCAAATTTAAAGCTAATAAAATTCCACATAAATCGGTCAGGGCTGATTTTGAAAACAGCTTTTTTATTCATTTCTTATTTATAACAAAAATGGAAAGAAGTTTTCTGTTTAGGAGAGTATCGGTTTTCGAAAAATCCTTGCATTCAATAAAAAAAAAAAATCCATGAAGCAATTATCCAGAAAAGTTGCTTAATAGCTTAAAAATTATTTAACAATTTATTGGATTTGTTATAAACAAATAAATGAGTGAAACTGGATTCATGGGAATTGGCAGTGATTCGTGAATCGATTTCCACTAAATTTGAACAATTTATAGACAAAAATAGTTTTTTAATTTAATTCATGAAATATAATAAATAAATTGTTGTTCTATAAACAAATTTTACAAACAATTATCTATAACAGATAGTATGTTGAAATAAATCAACTTTGAATTTTAAACAATAAAAAATTGTTTTCTTTGATAAAGATATGACACGACTGAAAAATTCCGAAAAATAAAATTCCCGGCACTGTCAAATTCCTGATTTTGGGAAATTCCCGAATTGGAAAATTCTCGGATAACAAAATTCCCGAATAATAACATTGCCGAATAATAAAACTGTTGAATAATAAAATTCCCGAATTGGAAAATTTCCGAATAAAATTCTTGAATTAGAAAATTCCCAAATAATAACATTCCCGAATATAAAAATTTAAAAAAATTTAAATTAATTTAATTTAATTTTTAAAAAGTAATAAAATTCCCGAATTGGAAAATTCTCGCAAAACAAAATTTCCGAATAATTAAATTTCCTAAAAATGAAATTGCCAAATAATAAACTTCCCGAACAGTTTACATTATTATCGAATTTGAAAATTGCCGAATAATAAAAGTAACAACAGGAAATTGCCGAATTGTAAAATATCCGGCAATTTTATTATTCGGAAATTTTCAAATTCGATAATATTATAAACCAAATAGTTTAATTTTCAATTCAAAAGATTAATTTTCTACCTAAAAAGACAAATTTTTCAAATAAAAAACATAAATTTTCAACCAAAAATAGTGTAGTTAAGTTTTCACTTAAAAAAATAAATTTTCAACCAAAAAGATGAATCTTCAACCAAAAAAATGAATGTTTAACCAAATACTTGATAGATGAATTTTCTACCAAAAAAAAAATAATTTTTCAATAGAATACATAAAGTTTTACTAAAAAAGATAATTTTTCAACTAAAAATCGAATAGTTCAATTTTGAGTTGAAAAAATAAATTTGCAACAAAAAAACCGAATTTTTAACAAAATAGTTAAGTTTTCCATCTGAGAAATTTATTTTTAACCAACAAAGAAAGTTTAATTTCTATCAAAGAAGCAAAATTTTCCACCAAAAATGAAATAGTTGAATTTCCAGTTTATGAAATAAATTCTTTACTAAGCTAATGAATCTTCAATAGGAAAATGAATTTTTGAAAAAATATTTGAATTTTCAACCCAAAAGATTAATTTCTTACAAACAGGAAAATTTTCAACAAAATACATAAATTTTCAACTAAAATAGATGAATTTTTGAAGAAACAATACAATAGTTTAATTTTCAGTTAGAAAAATAATTTTTCAACCAAAAAAAAATGAATCAAATTTTCAACAAAATAATTAAATTTTTAAACTGTAGGAATAAACTAGGATTTTATGAAATATCTAATAATATTTATTCACAAGAAGATTTGAAGAGTTTTTTTTCAATTAATTTGAATTCATTTTGAGTTCATCCTCAAGTTTAACTAATTTATCCTGAATTATTTTAAATTATTTTCAATTTTCTTACATTTTTTGATTTTCTTTGAATTCTTCTAAATTCAATCAGTTCTATTCAATTAAGTTTTTTTTTTTTTTTTTTTTTTTTTTTAATTAAAATTTTTTTTTTTATTTCATCCTAAAGCCTTTTAAATTCTCCTTAAATCTTTAGGCATTTCATCAAATTCTTTTGAATTTCCTTGATTTTTTCTAAACTCATTTCGAAATTACTGAATCCAATTAATTTTTTCATGTTTTAGAATTGGTTTTTAATTCACTTGAATTGTTCTAATACATCTTCAATTTTGTTGAATATTATCGAATTCTTCTCATTTTTTTTAATTCTTCTAAATTTATCAGCCTAATTTTACTAAAATCCATGGAATTTTGCGGATTCTTAAAATTTTTTCCGATTCAATTGATTTTTAAAATTCAACTTAAATTGTTTTGAAGTCAGCGAAAATGAAAAATTTGTCAGGAAAAAGTCAGGGAATTTTTTTAATGAATTTTGGCTAATCTACCAACATCTTTGTTTATTGAATTTTATGTGGCTAAAAGTGATGACAAAGAATTTTTAATATCTGTGAATTTTGTAACTGTTCTTTTTCAAACGAAACATTCATTTACTGAAAATTCAATAATGAACCAGTTTGAACAAAGAAGGTTTTTTTAATTTTCAATGTATTTTCGAAAATTATTGTTTAAATTTAAAATAAGACTTATTGAAAAAAAATTGCTCAATGCAAGTTTTTTTTTAAATATACATATTTATTTTTCTAAATTATTGCTCTTGTAATAAAAATATTGTTCTCGTATTGTTCTTCTGTATTCAGAACTATTTTTTTCTATTATTGTTATTTCAAATTCGAATAATCTTAAAAAAATACAAAGAACGTTACAAAAAATGTATTTGATCAATACATTTCATTATTGCATTTTTATCATTTATTACAAAACAATTTTTTAACTGTTTAAATTCGATAATTTTCTGGTAAGATTCACATCTCAAATTAGCCAAAGAATTATGCAAAATGTTGATTATTTCCAAAGTTTTTCCAATTCTTTAAAAACATTGAAATTTGACGTCTTTATACAATCCCAGTATCTAGAAATTGTAAAATTGCCAAAATATAAAAATCCGGAAACGTAAAATTCCCAAATGAAAAAATTCCCGTTAGTTTATAATATTATTAAATTGGAAAATTTCCGAATAATAAAATTCGAGACAAAAAATTGTGAAATTATAAAATATCCAACACTGTCAAATTCCTGACACTAGAAAATTCGCAAATCAATATTATTTATTTATTAAAAATACAATGATGAAATATTTTTATGGAAGAACATTTTTTTGATTATTCAATGTATTTTTAAAAATTATTGTTTAAATTCGTAATAACAATAATTTAAAAAAAATTCTCAATGCAAGATTTTTTTAAAATTATTGCTCTTGTAATAAAAATCTTGTTCTTGTATTGACCTATCGCACTGAGAAATATATTTTTTTCAATCGTTGTTATTTAAAATTCAAATAATAATTTTAAAAAATACATTAAACAAAAAAAATTTTGTGACGAAGATATTTCATTACCGCACTTTTAATGAATAAACGTGACTGATTAAAAAACAACTTTTCTTATATAAAATATTTTATTTTTCTGCTATGAGAACGTGATTAAATCAATTCTTGTAAATGCAAATTTGTAAAATAAGCAGAAAAGTAGAAAAATAATTATTAAAAGATCAAAATGAAATGGCAATCAAAACTTTTCCAGGCCCTGTTTTAAAATTTCAGGACTTTTCCAGGTTTTTCTAGTTATGTATCAACCCTGGTATTAATTTAATTAATTATTATTTATTTTATTTTATTTTTATTATTATTATTTTATTTTATTATTAATTATTTTGGAAACATTTGAAGATCTTGTGTAATTTTATTTATGCTTCAGTAATTAAATTAGAAAGAAAATAAGTTCGATTTACAACCGCAGAGTAGGAAAGGCGAGGGCTGACCAGATACGGTATTTTCCACTGTCAGATGTCTGACCTTACTCGCTCCTACTACTGGTGGAATAATATGGGACGAGAGGATGAGTGAGAATTCTCGTATTATTCGAACGGGAGGGAATAGTAAATTTATCTTCCATTGACAGTCAGATCTCACTTTACAATTGATATTGGTCCTCTTTTTACAAAAAGAAACTGTTTTCTCAACTTATAAGTCTTCCTTATAATATGCGATGAGATTCCAAAAATAGGGTGTGTTTGCAAAGGGTCAGGAAAAACAAATTAGCATGGAATCAAGAAAATAAATTCTTTCTTTATAAAAAGGGGTGACTTTTTTCTGAGGGTTGTTTTTCAACAGTTCTTTAAAAGATCTACCAAAAGTTCCTTTTCCACTTTTCGAAATTTCACAAAAAAAAATTCATTAAAAAAAAACAGTTAAAAAATTCACAGTTATTGTAAATTTTTTGCTATAATAATAAATAAAATAATAAATTGAAAAATTAATGGACATGTTGATGGTTTTTCTCTCTACTGGCCTAAATTCTATATGTCTGATATTTGAGAACCATTTTCATTAAGAATAAATTTTATTTACTGACTTTTTCCTGACAAATTTTTCATTTTTGCTGACTTTAAAACAATTTAAGTTCAATTTTATGAATCAATTGGATTGGAAATTTTTTTTTAAATCCGCAAAATTCCATGGATTTGAGTAAAATTAGGATGAATTTAGAGGAATTGGAGGAAAATGAGAATAATTTGATGACGTTCATTAAAATTTAAGATAAATTCAAAAAATTCAAGTGAATTCAAAACCAATTCAAAAACATGAAAAAATTCATTGGATTCAGTAAGTTTGAAATGAGTTCAGAAAAAATCAAGTGAATTCAAAAGAATTTGATGAAATGCCTGAAGATTTAAGGTAAATTCAAAAGTCTGTAGGACGATATAAATTTTTTTTTTAAATTGAATTGAGTAGAACTGAGTGAATTTATAAGAATTCAAGGAGAATAAAAAAATGTAAAAAAAATCAAAATAAATTCAAATGAATTGCAAAAAAAAAACTTTTCAAATATTCTCGTAAATAAATATTATTAGATATATCACAAAATCCTGGTTTATTTCTTTAGTTTAAAAATTTAATTATTTTGTTGAAAATTTATTTTTCGAACTGAAAATTGAAGTATTGTATTGTTTTTTTTTAAATTTATCTATTTGAGTTGAAAATCGATGTATTTTGTTGAAAAATTGCCTTTTTGTTAGAAAATTCATCTTTTGGGTTGAAAATTCAAATATTTGTTTAAAAATTCATTTTTTTATTGAAGATTCATTAGTTCAGTTAAAAATTCAATCCTTAAACTGGAAATTCAACTATTCCATTATTTTTGGATTTTTTGGTTGATAATTTGACTATTTTGTTGAAAATTTGTATTTTTTTGGTAGAAAATTCATCTTTTGGGTTGAAGGTTCAACTATTGGGTTACATTTTTTTTGGTTGAAGATTAATTATTTTAGTTAAAAATTTATTTCTTTGCTTGAAAAGTTAACTATTTTGTGGAAAATTTTGTTGTTTTCAAAACCGAATTTATTAAACTGAAAATTTAACTATTCTATGTTTAGTTCAACATTTAACTTCTTAAGTTAAAAATTCAGCTAATTTTTTTGTCGAAAGTGTATCTTTCTGATAAGCATTTAATCTTCTTCGTTAAAAATTTATCGATTTGTTTGAAAATTTAACTATGTTGTTGAAAATTCATTTGTTTTGTTGAATATTGGTCTATTCGTTTAAAAATTAGTTTATTGGTTGAAGATTCATTATTTTAGTTAAAAATTAATTTCTTTGCTTAAAAATTTCAATTTTGTCAAAAATTCATTTTTTTTGTTTAAAAATTAATTTCTTTGGCTGAGAATGTAGTTATACCATTTTTGCTAGAAAATTATTCTTTTTTGATTGAAAATAAAATTCTCGTGCTTTTCTTTTGAAAATTGAATTATTTTGGTAGAAAGTTCATATTTTGGGGTAGTAAATTCAACTTTTTGGTAAAAAAATTCGTCTTTTTGGTTTGAAAATTATTCTGTTTTGATTAAGGATTCAAATAATTTGTTGAAAATTCATATTTTCTGGTTCGATTCCACTGTTTTTAATTGAAAAATAAAATCTATTTTATTCGAAATATCAACAAATCAAATTTCTTTAGTTTGAAAATTTAATTCTTTTGTTGCAAATTCTTTTAATTTTTTTTGCTTGAAAAATTATTTTACTAAATTAAAATTGAACTATTGTATTGCTGGTTAAAAATTTATCTATTTTAGTTGAAAATTTATTTATTTTGTCAGAAATTTGCCTTTTTGTAGAGAATTAATTTTTTTGGTTGAAAATTCAAATATTCGTTTGAAAATTCATTTTTTCATTGAAGATTCATTAGTTTAGTTGAAAATTAATTTCTTGAACGAGAAATTCAACTATTCCATTGCTGCTGGAAAATTTTTCTTCTTTGATGGAAAATTAATTTAATTTTGTTGGTTCAAAATTAATTTCTTTCATTGAAAATTTTACAATTTTGTTTTTAAATTAGTTTTTTTGTTACAAAATTATCCTTTTTACTTGAAATTGGTCTATTCGATTTTTGGTTGAAAAATGATATTTTTTAGTCAAAATTTTATGTATTTTGTTGAAAAATTGACTTTTTCTGTAGAAAATTCATCCTCTATCAACTATTTGGTTAAAAATTCACTTTTTTGGTTGAAGATTCATATTTTTGATTCAGAATTCATTTCCTTGGTTGAAAATTCGTTCCTTTTTTTTTTGAAATTTTTTTTTTACCTAAAACTTAACTATTCTATTTTGGGTTGAAAATGTATCTTTTTTACTTGGAAATTTGTCTTTTTCGGTAAAAAAATTAATCTTTTGAACTAAAAATTTGACTGGTTAAAAATTCATTCTTTTTGGTAGAAGATTAATCAGTTTAGATTTTTCTTATTCATTTGACTGACAATTAATTTTTTCCTGAAAAGTTAACTATTCTATTTTTCGCTAAAAATTAATTTCTTTTGTTAAAAATTGAACTATTTTCTTAAATTTTTTTTCTTGGTTGATCGAAAATCCCTTTTTCCCTTTTTCTTTAAAAATTTTCATTTATTGAAAATTCCATTATTTTGTTGAAAAGTTGACTTTTTTGAGTCGAAAATTCGAATGAAAAAATCGTAGAAATTTTCGTAAAAATTCACAGATACTTTCGAAGAAATTCTTAGAAATTTGTAATGCATTTTGAAAAAATCTTATATTTTCGTACTTTTCCGTAAAATGTCATATACTTTGAGAAAATATTTTTGCTCAGCAAATTTTTTAATTTTATTTTTTAAAGTATTTTTTTAGTTTTAGTTAAATTCATATTAACTATTAGGATTTTCGAAATGGGTGCCAATAAAAAAATCCAGTTTTTTTTTCAAATTAAATTACATTTTTTCGATTTTTCAGCCCTTATAGCAACCCTGTGATTATTGAATCAATTGAAGGAAGGGTAGGTGACTGCAAATATCCTTATCGGGGTAGCTTCAACATTGCGATTTATTAGAAAGATTTATTAGTTCTGTTAGTTTTGTCAGTCACGATTACTTGTGATTTACAACCTATGTATATGATTTATGACACATTGTGACTTATGATTGGTGGATCTAATAGACCTGACTGAACTCGGAAATATCTTCATTTAAACTCATTTCAATTTCTCTTCCTTGCTTCATTTTCCAACATTTTGTTATAGATTTTACAGAAAATCTTATATACACTCGGACCCCGATTTAGTAACCCCCGGTTTAGTAATTCCTAGAATTGCTGGCCCACCCAGTTTCTCAGCGCGCAGGTTGCGACTCTCGCCTCGGAAGGACCGCAGTGCGCGAGTACTCAGTCCAGTATGTTGCGCAATATTATGCATTCCGAGTGGAATGCACTTTTACTAAATCGGGGTTCAAGTGTAATTTGAAAATGTGTATGATTTACAGAAGCTTCTTTATTACAGCGAGAAAATTTCAGTAAATTCGATAAGAAAGAGATAATTTTTGTCATATACTTACAATTCTTTATAATTCGCAGATTGTTTTTCTGGTTAAAAAAATATGTCTCGCCTCGTGTGAAAAAATCCAACACCGTATTTTTAATATTTTTTGTTACATTTAAATTTTTTGGTTCAAAAAATCAAACTGTTGCGTTAATAATTTTTTTTTTTGGTTGAAGAATAATTACTTTAGTTAAAAATTTATTTATTTGCTTAAAATTGAACGGTTTTGCTGAAAATTCAACTATTGGGTTAAAAAATCATTTTTTTTTGTTAGAAATTAATTATATTGTTGAAAATTATTTTTTTTTGATTGAAAATTCAATTATTCTATTTTTTCTTTGACTTTGATCTTTTTCAGTTGAAAATTTCATTATTTTGTTGAAAATTCGCTTTTTTCTTTAAAATCAATGTTTTAATGGCAAATTCAGTTATTTCCTATTTGGTTAAACATGCCTATTTTTCATTGGAAATTTGGTAAAAAATTCATCTTTTTGTTTAAAAAATCATGTCTTCGATTAAATTTTTTTTAAATTGAAAACTAACTTTTTCTAACTGCAAATTTAAGTTTTCCATTTATTATCGAAAATTTATCGGTTTGAGAATTTACCTGTTTGTATGATAGTTTAACTATTTTGTCGAAAATTCATTTACTTTGTTGAAAATTTGTCTTCTTTTGGTGTAAAATTCAACTATCGGCTTAAAAATTCATTTTTTTGGTTGAAAATTCATTATTTTAGTTCAAAATTAATTTATTTGCTGGAAAATTAATTTTTTGACCTAAAAATTGAATTATTCCGTGTTTGGTTAGTGAATAATTCATCGCTATGGTTGAAAATTTATTTTTCTAGTTGAAAATTTAAAATTTCGTTGAAAATTCATAGATTTTGTTAAAAATAATCTTATCTGGTAGACAATTATTCTTTTTTGTTGAAAAATCATTTCTTTGATTGAAAATTAGTTTTTTAAACTGAAAATTGATTTTTTTACCAAAAAATTTAAATATTCCATTTTTTGTCGAAAATTGATCTTTTTTGTTAGATCTTTCATCTTCTTGGTTGAAAATTTATCTGTTTGGTTGATTATTTTAGTTGAAAATTAATTTCTTTGCTTAAAAAGTTAACTATTTTTTTGAAAATTTTGTTGTTGTTAAAACTGAATTTTTCAAATTGAAAATTTAACTATTCTATATTTTATTTAACATTTAATTTCTGAATAATTTACCTTTTATGTTAAAAATTCATTTCTTTAGTTGACAATTCAACTATTAGGCTGCGAATTGCTTTAAAAACATTTTATTTGGTTAAAAATTAATATTTTTTGTAAAATTAATCTTATTGTTGAAAATTTATCTGGTGGGTTT
The DNA here is from genome assembly GCA_932178445.1 of Andricus quercusramuli. Classification (NCBI taxonomy): domain Eukaryota; kingdom Metazoa; phylum Arthropoda; class Insecta; order Hymenoptera; family Cynipidae; genus Andricus; species Andricus quercusramuli. The sequence continues at coordinate 26,888 of CAKNXH010081507.1, forward strand.
ATAATTTAACTATTTTGTTGAAAATTTTTCTTTTTTTGTAGAAAAGTCAGTCTTTGGGTAGAAAATTCAACTATTAGGTTAAAAATTTTTTTTTTTTTTTTCTTTAAGATCATTATTTTAGGCCTTGACTAATTTTTTTAAATGAAAATTTAACTATTTCGTTGAAATTTTTTTTTGTTTGGAACTGAATTTTTTAGCTCAAAATTTAAATATTCTTGTGGTAGAATATTAATCTTCTTGGTGAAAAATTCACCTTTTTTGTTGAAAATTAATTTCATTGCTTGAAAATTGAACAATTTTTATTAAATAAAAAGAAATGAGTATCGAAATTGATTATAATAAATGAGAATAAATTAAATAAAACAAATTCCTTTAAGAATTCAAAATTTGATTGAAAATTTATGTATTTTGTTAACAAATCATTTTTTCGACTGAAAAATAATTCTTCTTGTCAAAAGTTAAGATTCATTGTGTTAGTTGAAAATTAATTTTCTGCTTAAAACTTCAACTATTTTGTTGAAAAATTAATTTTTCGACTGAAAATGTAGTTAACTTCTCGTGCTTTTTGGTTGAAAATTAAATTTGTTGGTAGAAAATGAATAGTTTTGGGTAGTAAATTTAACTTTTTGGTCGAAAATTCGTCTTTTTGGTTTGAAGATTCGTCTTTTTTGGTTGAGGATTCAAATAATTTGTTGAAAATTTATATTTTCTGCCTTAATTCCACTGTTTTGATTGAAAAATAAAATATATTTTGTTGGAAATATCAACTATTACAGTTTTTGTTGAAACATTATTTTTTTTATTGAAAATTCATCACTCTGGTTGAAAATTTAACTATTTTATTGATAATTCCCTTATTCTGGGTTGAAAATTAATTATTTCAACTGAAAATGTTCTTCCATGTTTTGTACAAAATTGATCTTTTTGAGTAAGTTTCGGTTTTCAAAAATAATTATTTTAATTAAAATAATGCATCGAAAATATTAAAAAATTGTAATTTTTCACCTGTTGCGAAAATGCAACATTTGGTATTTGACAATAAAGTTAACTTTGCTCATGTAAAATAAAAATTGTAATTTTGCGGAATAAGACTTTGGTTAATTAACTAAATTTTACATTTAGTAATTCATAAATCAGTTTTATGATGGACACAAATGTGACTTCAACAGAAAATGAATTTTTAATTACTTATTAATTATTTATATAATTATTATTCATTATTTATATTTCGTTAATTATTATTTATATTCAAATAAATTACTTAATTGAATAATTCTTAATAATTTGTGTAAATTTGGCAACAATATTTCCATCGATTTTTTAAAATTACCCAATCAAAATTGAGAAAAAGCGACAAAAATGATTTCGAGATTTTCACGATACACCCATTTTATAGAGAAGGAAAAGAATTATGAGCTGAAAGCTGGAAAGTACTCAGAGGTATAAAATTGAAGCAAAACAGAAAAACAAATACTCATAAAAAATGAAAGGGATCGCAAATAAATAATGCAAGGAAGCAGAAATGTACTCTGAAAGAGCCTGTTTAAAAAAAGTATCACACAACGCTAATCTTTCCATTTGCTCTTTCCCTCTTTCCTCTTTCCTCTTTCCTCTTGCAACTCGCAGTTCGTAAATTTGTCTATGTCAATACCTATTCTCCTCCTCCGATGTTTCAATCGAGAAAGGTCCTGAAAAAAAATCTCTTTGTACCCACTGACTATTTAATTCGACTTCTTAATCCGTGGTCTTCAATATTTAATGCGGTACACCTATCTCCTGACAAACTTCCGACAAAGTTCTTTGTAAACACGGCTGGTGGAAAGGGGTTCTGTTCCTTCCTTGACTTTGCGCACGTGCGGAGACTAGAGAAAGGAAGTGAAGAATCCACAATCCACCTTAGAAGAAAAGGAACCACAAAAAAAGTCTTGTAGGCCGAATTTTTTTTTTGCATCCGCAGGGCTTGAAGCTTAAAAAAAATAGCAATATAGTAAGGGATTTCTAATACAGTTAATTTAATTTTATAGTTTTATTTTTAATCTATCGAATACCACGTTTACATTACAGGAAAATGAAAAATTACCCTCGATTTTACGCAGCTCACTTGAAAAGCTATTCTTCATGCTTTGGACGACCAATACGTCGATTTCTACTTAACAATTACTCGCAACAAAAATTCACTTCTGTTTTTTCTGTGCATCTTCGAAGTTATTCCAGGGGCACAACCAGTTTTAATCAGTTTTAAATAGTTTTTGTCAGTTTTGGTTTGGAAAATCGTTCTCAAAATTTTTTCATTGATCGATGTTATTTCTGTTCTGCTCTTGGCAGCAGCAATTGTTCTGAATTCTGTTGGTAAGTGAAGGGTCATTCAGTAGTCTTGGGATTAATTTCAGGCAGGTGCAAAAGTGGAACCAGAGAAAATTTCTAATGCAGTTAATTTAATTGTAT
>CAKNXH010081508.1:0-11961 GCA_932178445.1 Andricus quercusramuli
GAAAAAGAACATCATCCAGTTACACCATCGAGCTCTTGTACATTTTTTACCTAGTCAATAAATCTCTCGTTTCAAGTTGAAGCGGTTTGAGGGGCAATTTTTTTCCCATGGACAGGTGAATCGACGAATAACACCTGCGGATTCTCGGCACAGTGAGATGATTTGTTGGACGGTTAGTCCATGTTTGCAATGAGAAATAACCACTGCCAGTCTCGGCTTGAAATGGTTTTCAATAGAAGATATATCGGAGGGAAGGGGTAAGAAAATAAATTATTCGATGGCAGCATCCCTTTAAATGAAATCCTATTTCTCCGGAAATTATAATTAGAGAGATAAAAAAGGGGAGAGGGGAAAAATAGGGGAAATGATTTTTAATGATTTCTATCATTAAAGAATTTGCTTTCTTAAATTGGATATACACAAGTCGTTTAAACCTCCTTTTCCTATACTTTCCCCTCCACTACTGCCCCTATATTCCCATCCCCTCACTTCACCCTTTGCCAATCCCTTCGCCCATTCCTTTCTAAACTTCTTCCTCTTCTACTTCCTCCTCACCTCGCTTAATCAACTAGCACTCCACTTCCCCTACTTCCCCTTTAAGCCCTTACTCCCCCACCCTACTTACCCTAATTTCTGATAATTTCCCCTATCTTACCACCTTCCCCCTCACTTCTGCTACCCATACACATTTCACTGGAATGTTCCTTACTGCTTTCCTCGTTTCCTCTCTCTTCCGCTTCCCCGCCAAACAATTTCCCTACATCATTACCCCTAATTTCCTCTCATTTTATATACGTTCCCTCCACTATTTGCTCCTCACTTCCCCCTCATTTTCCCCACTTCCTCTCGACTAATTTACCCTCACCCCCAAATAAATTCTCACTCCACCTCCTCTGAATTCACCTTTTTCCCCTCCCATAATTTCCCCTTATTGATCCTATTTTTCCTCACCTCAACCTCTCCTAGTTTCCCATTAGTTTCTCTTATCTCCTTCTCTCATTTTCTCTCACTTACTCTAATTCACATACTTCTCCCCTCACTGACCTGCCCCTCATTTTTCATCATTTCCCCTTCCTCCCCTCCCGTCACTTACCCCCCCTCACTTCTCCGCAGTTATCCTGATTCCCCTCCCCTTCTTTCCTCTTATATCTCCTCACTCACCTTAATTCTTGACCATTCACTTTCCCTTATTTCTCCTCACTTTCCTCAATTCTCTTCCTTTAATTCCCCTCACTTTCTGTAATTGCTCCTGCATTTCACCTCACTTCCCCTGATTCACGTAATTCCCCTCCCCTCACTTCCCCGACCCTCATTTTGTATCATTTCCCCTACTTCTCCCATTTCCCCTTATTCCACTCCCTTCTCTGCCCCTATTTCTCCTACTTCCCCTTCATATATTTCCCCTTCCCTGATTTTCTCACCCCCACCCCCTCATGAAGGTAAAAAAAAAATAATTTTCACAGCCATTCCCTGATGATAAATCTTCCAGAAGTGGGAGTTTGAAAGAGGTAAATCTGTGGAAATACTTTTAGAAAGTAAAAAATTAATTTACAGAGTTGAACATTAGTTGTTTTTTCTTCGTTGAAAAGTAATGTTTTAACTAAAAAATTGACTATTCCGGTTAAAAACTCATTTTTATTTTAGTTGAAAATTTATTTATTTAGATGAAAATCTAAATAGATTTCATTAAAAGTTATTATTTTTTGTTGAAAAGACTACCTCTTTGGCTCGAAAATTGAAAAATTTGGTTGATATTTTTTTCTCCCTTGACTGAAAATTCCTTCTTAGTTAAAAATTCAAATTTTTCTTTGAAAAATCACATTTTTTCTAGAATTGAACTTCGTGGATAAAATATAAACTTTTTTGTCGAAAATGCATTCTTTTGGTTGAAGATTTATCAGTTTGGTTGAAATTAGATTTTTATTAAATTGAAATTTATACTAATTTAAAAAAAAAGTTCTTTGTTAAGAATTAATTTGTTTTAAGGGAAAATTTAAATATTCCATTTCTGTTTGAATTTTTCTTTCAGTTGAAAATTTAACTATTTAATAAACAATTTATCTTTTTTAGTTGAAAATGTAACTATTTGGTTAAAAAAATCATATTTTTAAGTTAAAAATTCAACTATTTAATTGAAAGTTGAACTTCTGAGTTAAAAATTCTTCACTTTGGTTGAAAATTAAACTATTTCATTAAAAACCATTTTTTTTTGTTAAAAATTATTTTTTCCACGTAAAATTGAATTATTCCATTTTTCATGAATTTGTGTTATTTAGTTAAAAATTCATTCATATATTTAAGAAATCATATATTTTTAAATTGAAAATTCAACTATTTAGTCAAAAATTAACCTTTCTAGTTGAAAATTTAACTATTTTGTTAGAAATTTTTTTTTGTTGGAAATCCAACTATTTTTGGTTTAAATTTTTCGTTTCTTTTTAGTTGAAATCTTTGAGAATTCCTTATTTTGGGTTCAAAAGTAACTGTTTTTGAAAATTCGACTTTTTTGTTCAAAATTCGTTCGGATTACACTAGTTTAAAATTCATTCACTTGGATCAAATTTTATCGGTTTAGTTGAAATTTCATTTATTTTGGTCAAAAATTAAACTATTTTCCAGAAAAAATTTTTTTTGTTGGTTAAAAATTAATTTTCTTCAACTGAAAATGTAGCTATTCCATTTTTAGCTGAAAATTCATCTATTGAATTGAAAATTTCTCTTTTTAGTTAAAAATTTATCTATTTGATAAAAAATTGATATTTTTTTTGGAAATTATTTTTCTTAACATAAATTTACCTATTTTATTTTTTGATAAAAAGGTATGTTATTTTTTTTATTTGAAAATTCAACTATTTGTTTTTCTGGCTAAAATTATTATTATTTTTTTATATATTTTTTTTAATGAAAATTTTACTATTCCAATTAAAGGTTTATCTATTTGATTGGAGAACCAATTATTTTTGGTTGAGAATTCACCTTTTTTGGTTAATTTTTCAAGTATTTTTATGAAAATTTAATAAATTTGTTAGAATGTTAGTCGTTTTGGTCGAAAATTCAACTTTTTCGTTGAAAATTCGTCTTTTTGTATTGAAAAGTAATTTTTTTTTAAATCCATCTGTTTAATTCGAAAATTCATAATTGTAATTGAAAATTCACCCTTTTGGTTAAGAATTTGACTACTTTTTTGAGAATTTGGTTGTTTAATCAATTTTTTAACTGAAAATTTAACTTTCAGTTTTTTTTAAATTTACCTTTTTTAGTTGAAAATTCAACTATTTGCTTGAAAATTAATGTATTTTGTAACAAATTCGTCTTTTTTGTTAAAAATGTTATTATTCTGTTGAAAGTTTAATTGCTTTTTTGAAAATTTAACTATTTTGTTAAAAGTTGATTTTTTTTCTTTTTGGTTTAAATATCAACTGTTTCCGGTTGAAGTGTAATCTTTGTGGTTTCAAAATTCGACTACTTGGTTGAAAATTCAAGTATTTGGATAAAAATTTAACTATTTTGTTAAAAATTTAATTATCTTTTCGAAAATTTAAGAAAAGTTGATCAGGGAAAAATCAGGCAAATGTAAGAAAATTTGGAAAAAAATGTTTTTCCATTCCCTTTTCACCCACCCCTTGGAATTTTGAGCCGATGCTTCAAATTATAAATTATCTTTTCAGATTCTGCAATTTCTCTTATCGTATCTTTTTCAGCCATCTAGCTATTTCCTCAAGCAATTTCTCTTTTCTCTTTTCTCTTTACTAATCCCCAGCAGGAAGAAGTTAAATCCCTTCCTCTAATCTGGATAAGAACAGTATGTATCATTCTTTTCAGGCTTGTGTTTTTTTCCTGAGAAAATAAATAGATGCACATGTTGTATCAACGTAATGGGAAAGGAGATGATCCGCTGCCACCCCCTTCCAATTATTCTGCTGCTTATCAGCCTCACTCGCGTTTATTTTACAACGCTGGCGTTGCTGGATAAGATAACCCACGGCCAACACCCTGACTCTATTAAAATGCAATTCCGCTCTACATGCTCACCATGTTCCTGGGACAATCTAGCATCCTCGAAATCCATTGGAAAAATATTTATCCACCTTCACTTTACCTTACCAACCCTTTCATACCTTCACTCCCTTCACCAATCTCAGCTTGGTCAGCCTCAATCATGGACTCATTCTAACGCATCTGCCATTCATCGCAACTTATTCAGCAATTTCTGGTGAATCGCCAGAAATTGCACACCGCCTTGCACAACTTCGGCAACCTACGTCCTCACCTAGCTCCCTGTGATTTCTGGCCGTTTTCCAAACTGAAGTAACCTCTAAAATGAAAACCTTTACCTTACCAACCCTTTAATACCTTCACTCCCTTCAGCAACCTCAGCTTGGTCAGCCTCAATCATGGACTCATTATAACGCATTTGTCATTCATCGCAACTTATTCAGCAATTTCTGGCGAATCGCCAGAAATTGCACATGACTCTGCACAACTTCAGCAGCCCACGTGCAGTCCTCACCTAGCTTCCTGCGATTTCTGGCTGTTTCCCGAACTGAAATATCCTTTAAAATGAAAACCTTTGCTATCCCGGAAGGTGGCTTTAAGGAGTGCTTCCAAAAGTAGGAAGATCTCTGGAAGAAGGTTGCAGCTTCCAAAAGGGAATTCATTGAAGTTATCAAATATTTCTATACACAAAAGAAGATGATATATGCAATAAAATATTTTTTTTCTTTTATTTACATATTCTTTTTTTATTTCAAAGTCTATTATTACGTTTTTTGTTCAGAATTCGTCTCTTTTGGTTAAGAAGTATACTATTTCGTCGAAAATTTAATTATTTGGTAAAACATTGACTTTTTTGTTGAGAATTATCATTTTTAGATTGAAAATTTAACTTTTTTTGCAGAAAATTCATCTTTTTGGCTGAAAATTTAACTATTCTATCTTTGGTTGAATATATAGCCTTTTTACTTGAAAATTTAACTGTTTTTTTATCATTCTTCTTTTTTGAGAAAGTTTCGTCCTTTTTGATTAAAAATTAAACTGTCTTCTAAAAAAATTATCTTTTTGGCTTCAAGATTTAACTATTTGGTTAAAAACTCAACTTTTTTTAGTTAAAATTGAATCTTTTTTATTTGAAAATTCAAACATTTGGTTGAAAATTCATCCTTGTAGGCTGAACATCAAACCATTTGTTTAAAAATTCAGCTATTTTGTTAAAAATTTGTCTGTTCTGCTTTAAAATTTAACAATTTGATAAAAAATTCAACTATTTGGTACCAAATCAAACTGCCTTGTAAAAAATTAGTTTTTTAATGAAAAATTAATTCTCTTGAATTAAAATTTAACTAATCCATTTTTTGTTAATTATTGGTCTTTTTAAGCTTGAAAATTATACTATTTAGTCAAAAACTTGAAGAAAATAAAAAAATATCAACTAAAAACTTATTGAATTAAAATCTTCTTGTCTGAAAATTCAACTTTTTGGTTAAATATTTATGGATTTGGTTAAAAATTAATCTGTTTTAGTTAAAGTTTTGATTAATTTTGTAAAAATCTGCTTTTGTTGATTAAATACAAATGTATTATTTTAACTTTAAATTGAAATATTTTTTGTTTAAAATTTGTTTTTTAGTTAAAAATTAGTTTTTTAAATTGAAAATTAATTTTTTTAACTTAAAATTTAAATATTTTGTCGAAAATTTAACTGTTTGTTTCTAAATTAACTTTTATGTTGCAAATTCATATTGTCGAGTTCAAAATTTAACTGTTTCATAGAAAATTTGTTGAACTACTTTCTGAAAAGTTTATTTTTTTTTGGTTGAAGAATCATAGTTTTTAATGAAAAACCGGTTTTCTTTGTTAAAATTTTTTTTATTTAAACTTTAACTAATTTGTTAAAAATTCTACTGATCGGTTGAAAGATGAATCACTTTCTTCAAAGTTAATTTTTTTGGTTGAAGATTCATAATTTGAATTGAAAATTTGTTTTTTGTTTTTGTTAGAAATTATTATTTTCCAATTTAAAATTTGACTAATTTGTTGAAAACTCATTTGGCTGGTTGAAAATTAACTTTTTTGTTGAAAATTCATATTCTCGAATTGAAAATTCAACTGTTGCGTAGAATTTTTTTTTGCTGGAAAATTGAACTATTTCTTAGAGAATTAAATTGTTTTATAGAAAATTAGTTTTTTTATTGAAAAGTAATTTCCTTAAACGAAAATTTAACTAAATTTGTATTTTTTAGTAACAAATTAATCTTCTTGTTTGAAAATACAACTATTTGGTTACAAATTTATGCATTTAGTTGGAAATTAATCTTTTTTGGTAGAAAATAATTCTACTGTGTCTTAAATTAATTGTTTAAGTTAAAAATTCAATTATTAGGTTAAAAATGCAACTACTTGTTTGAAAATTAATTTATTTTGGTTGAGGATTCAACTATTTTGTTGGAAATTTTTTCTTTTTGGTACAATTCAGATGTTCTTTTATTTAAAATGAAAAAGTTTTCTTGGTTAAAATATCAACTATTACAATTTCAAAATACTTAAAAAAAATTTTTTTTTTAATTTTTAAAGTTTTTTATCTGCTGGTCTAAAATCCAGATTTTTTAAAATATTAATTTCTATTTCTGAATTGTGAAAAAATGGCTCTCAAACTCCGCTGGGATCCGAACCCAGGTCTTTCAGATTGCCGGTCTGATTCTCTTACCCACTAAGCTATTTAATACATTTTATCTAGTCAAAAACTTAACATAAAAAATATACAACATTCGAATATTTAAAAAATTAATCTTAATCTTAATTAATCTTGATAAAAATTAATCTGAAAATTAATCTTATCTTTATTAATCTTAAAATTACTCTTACGGAATTACGTCGGAATTCAACTTGGAGGGGTTTTTAAGAAATTGATCTTGTCTCTCCGTAGCTTAGTAAGTAAGAGCATCAGACCGGCAATCTGAAAGACAGGGGTTCGAATCCCAGCGGAGCTTCAGAGCAATTTTTTCACAAAGTTAGAAATCAAAATCAATATTAAAAAAAAAATTATTTTAGACCAGCAGACTAGAAGAACACATCTTTTTCGTTGGAAATAATAATTGTTGATTTGAAAGTTTTTCATGTTAATCAAAGCAAGTTTTAATGAAAATATGGTAAATGAAAATAAAGATATAATTTATTCAAACAAACTTTAGTTGAGTTAAATAACTATATGGATACCTGAGAGTAAGTTAGTAGTTTTAAACGGCTTTGAACCTCTAAAATGGAGATTCTAAATTGAGGGCATCAAAGTTTCGATAGTTTCAACTATCAAGCAACAAAGTTCCAACGTTATGAAATTCTGGATTAGGAAATTGGAACCGATGAGATTTACTTTATTGACAAAAATTTCTGAAAGGTAAAATTTCAATTTAATTTAATTTTTACTTTAATTTTTTACCCATTTTTTTGACTTTTGAATGTCCTGACTTTTTTATTTAGTTTTTGGGAATTTTATAAATAATTTCTAAATGAGGAATTTTTATTCAAAAAATTTATTTCTAGAAGAGCAAATTCAAATTGTAAATGATACTCTAATAATAAAAGCACTCAAAATTTCCAAATCAATCATTTAATTTTATGATCAAATTTATTACTGAAGTTTGCTAATCATTATTTTTAAGAAGAAAATTTTAATTATAAATATTTTTTTATAAAATTATACATTTTTGTCTGAATCAGTATCTGGAAGATTTAAAAGTAATTTATTTTATTTTTCAGAATTTAGATATTTTGAAAAGACTCGAAAATAATTTTAATTTTGAAAAAATTTCACAAAACTGTTAAACAAAATTTATATTTCAGAAGATTTTGAAAAAGGAAGTTTATTAGAATTTTGAAATGTTTCAAAGGAATCAAAAAATTTTCTTAAGATTCTTAGGAAAATTAAAAATGATTTTCTATTTTGAAAAATGAATTTTAACGGAAAATCGAAAAAGATTTGAAAACGTTTCAAATTATTTTCTAAAATTTCGAAGAAGAATGTAGATTTCCATAAATTTAAAACAACATGAAGATTTTCTGAGATTTAAAAAAAAAATTTAGAAGCTTTTTAAAAATTTTGAATGTTTTGAACAGTATTAAAAAAAAAAAATTTAATGCATTGGGAAATTTCAAATGATTTTTCATTTTGTAAAATTATTTTTTAAAGAAAATTCTAAAATGTTTCAAAACATTTCAAAACAAACAAAACGTCGAAAAAATCCGCAAAAATTTAAGGTATTTTTCCCAAGTTTGAAAGATTTTTTAAAATTTTTGGCAAACTTCGAGTATCTTCAAAAGATATTTAGGAATTTTAAAAGTTTTAAAGAGGTAAAAATATATTAAAACTTTGAAAAATTTCCGTATAAAATATTTTTTAAATTCTTCCAAACTTCTAAAAGTCCTAAATATCTTTTGAAGGGACTCGAATTTTTCCAAAAATTTGTTAAAATTATGTACAATAAAAAAATTGTCTAGATACTTATATAACTGAAATCTTCAAAAATCTCTTTAAATTTTCTCTCTTAGAAAATGAATCATTATCCGAATTTTTTATTTTGTGTTAAAAACTATTTTTCCTTCAAAATTATAATTTGGTTGAAATTTTTTTTTTCTTTCTCGACTTAAAAAAAAATTTTGTTGTTATAAATTTCACTGTGTTGTTGCAAAGTCGTCCTTTTTTGGATAAATGCAACTCTTTTTAATTTGAAATTAGAATATTTATTTCTCAAAATATTAACTTTTTTTGTTTAAAACTTTTTCTTCTTGAGAATTGAACTACTTATTCAAAAGTTGAACTAGTTTGTAAAAATATCACTTTTTTAATGAAAGGATAAAAAGATTAAAAGTTAATCTCTTTGGTTAAAAATGTAAATATTTTGTTAAAAATTCTTTTTTTTTTTTACAAAAAATTAATCTTTTCAGTTGAAAATTCATCTTTTTGGTTGAAAAATTAAATATTGTTTTTGAAAAAATCGTTGTTGTAGATAAATAATCTGCTCGCTAAAAAATTAATTTATTTGGCTGAAAATTAAATTATTTCGTGTAAAATAAAGTGTTTGATTGAAAATTCAGATTTTTGGGTTAAAAAATTTGTTGTTACTTAAATGTTTCTCAAGAATTCGAGGAAAATTGCATTTATGAAATCTTAGAAACAAATAAACAATTAAACGTATAAAATAGTTATTTGAAATTTTTATTTTTTATTAAAAATATTAGTTTCTTATCAAATTTGTAAATGTTTTGAAGAAATATTAGACTCTTTGAAGATAGAAATTCTCATCTTCAAATGGAAGCTAAAAGGAATTTTAAAGAGAAATCTCCATGGCACATCTTGAAGCTTTGCAATTTTAATGAAGAAACCTTTAAAGTGATATTAATTTATTAATTTAATATGTTGATGGATCTAACTTTCATTATTAAATTAATCAATTAAGTTTGTATATACTTAAAAAATTATATCCAAAATTAAATATGGCTTAAATTTTTTTAATCATGTTTACCTTAATTAACAAATAAAGACCTTATATTAATTTTCATTTGACGAAAAAAATTTCATTCGTGACATTTAGAATCTGTTTGAGTAAAAGTATTGATTTTTCAATAAAATAGATCAATTTTCAACCACATAGTTGATTTTTCAACCAAAGAGAGGAACTTTGTTATTAATTTTTTTTTCAAAAAATTGTTGTTAGTTCTTTCAGTAATTTTGATACAAATTTCTGTAAAAGTTCTTATAAAAGTATAATATTTTTAAATAATTGTAGTTTTTTAACTTTTGTGAAATCTTGTATTTATTTGTAAAGATTTGTAATTTTCTGCAAAAATTTACGTGAAATAAAAAATTGTTAATTGTTGCACTTTTCTACAAGAAAATACAAGAAAAAATTAGCTATTTGTATTTAACTGTATTTTTTTTTGTAACAGTTTTTGTTTTTTAGTTTTTATGAAATACCTTCTAATTAATTAAAGTGTTAAAACTATATAAAAAAATAATAAATATTGTGTCGACAACCTACCAATGATATTTTCCGTTAATGGATAATGTAAGTCGCTTTCCGATAATAGGAGTAATAAATTTTTCACGGTACATTTCAGTCTAAATATAAAAGCCGTAAGTAGCTGCTGTTGCTCTTTTATGAAACCAGGAACAAAGAAGAAAATAAGAAAAATGGGAAAATTCACTTTCCAGTAAAACAAAATGTTACGTAAATCCTCACAACTAGAGTGGACGTTGAAGATTTCACAAAACCGGAAGTGCATGAAAATTGCTAGGGGGATAATAAGACTCTGACAGTCGAAAAGAGTCGTCAGAGTCGTAATCGCCGACGATGAGGGGCTTTCGTTTCCAGAGTTCCAGAAACATTCAGGCTCTCGACAATTCTTAATTCAATATAAATCTGGAGGTAATAATTTAGTTTGGTGATTTAATTATATTTAACTTTGGAAAATATACGCAGCAGATGCTCACAAAGCGCCTTTTCTCACCGAGCGCCTTTTCTGACCAAGTGCCTTTTCTCACCAAGTGCCTTTTCTCACCAAGTGCCTTTTCTCACCAAGCGCCTTTTCTCACCAAGCGCCTTCATTCAATAAGTTCCTTAACTCACCAAGTCACTTCTTCTCGCCATGTGCTTTTATCACAAAGTGCCTTTTCTCACCAAGTACCTCTCCCTTCCATTACCTCTAAATTCGGCATGCGCCTTGAGCAAGAATTAGATGTGCGCCCGAGACGATATTCAAATAATCCGCCAGTGCGTCTCAGAGATATTTCCCGCCAATCCTTAGGGGCGTGGTTTACATAAACGGGCACTCAGTGAGGACGTCAGTCCCGAGCAACAGGCGCATATATTAGATCCTTACATCCACATTACAAAAGCAATTTGTCGACCATTTGGACGAAAAAAAAGAATCTAAAATTCTAGAATTTGCTGAAATCCTGTAAAATAAACAAATTTTACTAACAATTTTCTAGCTACGTTTTCAAAAAAACTGAAATCTTTAAAAATCTTTTTGAATTTTTTTTTAAATCTTAGAAAAATTATTTTGATATAATCTTACAAACAAATAAACTCAAGAAAGTAAGGTTATTCTAAATTTGTATTTTGTACCGAAAATTATTGATATAATCTGTTTTTGTTTTGCGAATTCAACTATTTTTAATTTAAAATTTGAGAAAAAGTTTGATTGAAATATCAAGTAATACAATTTTTGTTGAGAATTTATCTTTTTTCAACGAAAATTTAATTACTTCGCTGAAAATAGAACTTCTTTCTTGAGAAATAATATTTTTGGTTGAAAATGTAACTATTTTGTTGAAAATTCGTATTTTTTTTGGCAGAAACAAAACCTTCGTGGTGGAAAATTTATTTATTTTTTAGGTTAAAAATGTAATTATTTTGTTGAAAATTTATACTTTTATAAAAAAAATTAATACTTTTTTGTGAAAAATTCCTACTTGTATTCTCTTTTCTTTAAATAAAATTATATTGTTAATAACTCGCATTTTTTGAAGAAAATTATTCTTTTTGGTAAAAAACTTATTTTTTTGGTCAATTTTGGTTGAGGATTCAATTATTTTGTTGAAAATTCGTTTTTTTTTTTGCAAAAAATTATTCCCATGGTGGAAAATTATTTTTTTATCATTTTCTATATTGATTATTAATTTTATAAGTTGTGAAAAAATCTCTTTAGCTCCGCTGGGATTCGAACACCAGGTCTTTTAGATTTCCGGTCTGATGCTTTAACCAACTAAGCTACGGAGAGACGAGAAGATTTTCTTCTCAACTCCTACTTATAGAAGTTGTGAAGAAAATCTTCACGAAAATCAATATATTGAATAATTTCGATAATCAATAATATCGAAGGATCGATATTTTTTTAATATTGATTAATAATTTTATAAGTTGTGAAAAAAATCTCTCTAGCTCTGCTGGGATTCGAACACCAGGA
>CAKNXH010081509.1:0-11957 GCA_932178445.1 Andricus quercusramuli
GAAAAAGAACATCATCCAGTTACACCATCGAGCTCTTGTACATTTTTTACCTAGTCAATAAATCTCTCGTTTCAAGTTGAAGCGGTTTGAGGGGCAATTTTTTCCCCATGGACAGGTGAATCGACGAATAACACCTGCGGATTCTCGGCACAGTGAGATGATTTGTTGGACGGTTAGTCCATGTTTGCAATGAGAAATAACCACTGCCAGTCTCGGCTTGAAATGGTTTTCAATAGAAGATATATCGGAGGGAAGGGGTAAGAAAATAAATTATTCGATGGCAGCATCCCTTTAAATGAAATCCTATTTCTCCGGAAATTATAATTAGAGAGATAAAAAAGGGGAGAGGGGAAAAATAGGGGAAATGATTTTTAATGATTTCTATCATTAAAGAATTTGCTTTCTTAAATTGGATATACACAAGTCGTTTAAACCTCCTTTTCCTATACTTTCCCCTCCACTACTGCCCCTATATTCCCATCCCCTCACTTCACCCTTTGCCAATCCCTTCGCCCATTCCTTTCTAAACTTCTTCCTCTTCTACTTCCTCCTCACCTCGCTTAATCAACTAGCACTCCACTTCCCCTACTTCCCCTTTAAGCCCTTACTCCCCCACCCTACTTACCCTAATTTCTGATAATTTCCCCTATCTTACCACCTTCCCCCTCACTTCTGCTACCCATACACATTTCACTGGAATGTTCCTTACTGCTTTCCTCGTTTCCTCTCTCTTCCGCTTCCCCGCCAAACAATTTCCCTACATCATTACCCCTAATTTCCTCTCATTTTATATACGTTCCCTCCACTATTTGCTCCTCACTTCCCCCTCATTTTCCCCACTTCCTCTCCACTAATTTACCCTCACCGCACATACATTCTCACTTCCTCTTCTCTGAATTCACATTTTTCCCCTCTCATAACTTCCCCTTATTGATCCTATTTTTCCTCACCTCAACGTCTCCTCGTTTTCCATTAGTTTCTCTTATCTCCTTCTCTCATTTTCTCTCACTTTCGCTAATTCACATACTTCTCCCCTCACTGACCTGCCCCTCATTTTTCATCATTTCCCCTTCTTCCCCTCCCGTCACTTCTCCGCAGTTATCCTGGTTCCCCTCCCCTTCTTTCCTCTTATGTCTCCTCACTCACCTTAATTCTTGACCATTCACTTTCCCTTATTTCTCCTCACTTTCCTCAATTCTCTTCCTTTAATTCCCCTCACTTTCTGTAATTGCTCCTGCATTTCACCTCACTTTCCCTGATTCACGTAATTCCCCTCCCCTCACTTCCCCGACCCTCATTTTGTATCATTTCCCCTACTTCTCCCATTTCCCCTTATTCCACTCCCTTCTCTGCCCCTATTTCTCCTACTTCCCCTTCATATATTTCCCCTTCCCTGATTTTCTCACCCCCACCCCCTCATGAAGGTAAAAAAAAAATAATTTTCACAGCCATTCCCTGATGATAAATCTTCCAGAAGTGGGAGTTTGAAAGAGGTAAATCTGTGGAAATACTTTTAGAAAGTAAAAAATTAATTTACAGAGTTGAACATTAGTTGTTTTTTCTTCGTTGAAAAGTAATGTTTTAACTAAAAAATTGACTATTCCGGTTAAAAACTCATTTTTATTTTAGTTGAAAATTTATTTATTTAGATGAAAATCTAAATAGATTTCATTAAAAGTTATTATTTTTTGTTGAAAAGACTACCTCTTTGGCTCGAAAATTGAAAAATTTGGTTGATATTTTTTTCTCCCTTGACTGAAAATTCCTTCTTAGTTAAAAATTCAAATTTTTCTTTGAAAAATCACATTTTTTCTAGAATTGAACTTCGTGGATAAAATATAAACTTTTTTGTCGAAAATGCATTCTTTTGGTTGAAGATTTATCAGTTTGGTTGAAATTAGATTTTTATTAAATTGAAATTTATACTAATTTAAAAAAAAAGTTCTTTGTTAAGAATTAATTTGTTTTAAGGGAAAATTTAAATATTCCATTTCTGTTTGAATTTTTCTTTCAGTTGAAAATTTAACTATTTAATAAACAATTTATCTTTTTTAGTTGAAAATGTAACTATTTGGTTAAAAAAATCATATTTTTAAGTTAAAAATTCAACTATTTAATTGAAAGTTGAACTTCTGAGTTAAAAATTCTTCACTTTGGTTGAAAATTAAACTATTTCATTAAAAACCATTTTTTTTTGTTAAAAATTATTTTTTCCACGTAAAATTGAATTATTCCATTTTTCATGAATTTGTGTTATTTAGTTAAAAATTCATTCATATATTTAAGAAATCATATATTTTTAAATTGAAAATTCAACTATTTAGTCAAAAATTAACCTTTCTAGTTGAAAATTTAACTATTTTGTTAGAAATTTTTTTTTGTTGGAAATCCAACTATTTTTGGTTTAAATTTTTCGTTTCTTTTTAGTTGAAATCTTTGAGAATTCCTTATTTTGGGTTCAAAAGTAACTGTTTTTGAAAATTCGACTTTTTTGTTCAAAATTCGTTCGGATTACACTAGTTTAAAATTCATTCACTTGGATCAAATTTTATCGGTTTAGTTGAAATTTCATTTATTTTGGTCAAAAATTAAACTATTTTCCAGAAAAAATTTTTTTTGTTGGTTAAAAATTAATTTTCTTCAACTGAAAATGTAGCTATTCCATTTTTAGCTGAAAATTCATCTATTGAATTGAAAATTTCTCTTTTTAGTTAAAAATTTATCTATTTGATAAAAAATTGATATTTTTTTTGGAAATTATTTTTCTTAACATAAATTTACCTATTTTATTTTTTGATAAAAAGGTATGTTATTTTTTTTATTTGAAAATTCAACTATTTGTTTTTCTGGCTAAAATTATTATTATTTTTTTATATATTTTTTTTAATGAAAATTTTACTATTCCAATTAAAGGTTTATCTATTTGATTGGAGAACCAATTATTTTTGGTTGAGAATTCACCTTTTTTGGTTAATTTTTCAAGTATTTTTATGAAAATTTAATAAATTTGTTAGAATGTTAGTCGTTTTGGTCGAAAATTCAACTTTTTCGTTGAAAATTCGTCTTTTTGTATTGAAAAGTAATTTTTTTTTAAATCCATCTGTTTAATTCGAAAATTCATAATTGTAATTGAAAATTCACCCTTTTGGTTAAGAATTTGACTACTTTTTTGAGAATTTGGTTGTTTAATCAATTTTTTAACTGAAAATTTAACTTTCAGTTTTTTTTAAATTTACCTTTTTTAGTTGAAAATTCAACTATTTGCTTGAAAATTAATGTATTTTGTAACAAATTCGTCTTTTTTGTTAAAAATGTTATTATTCTGTTGAAAGTTTAATTGCTTTTTTGAAAATTTAACTATTTTGTTAAAAGTTGATTTTTTTTCTTTTTGGTTTAAATATCAACTGTTTCCGGTTGAAGTGTAATCTTTGTGGTTTCAAAATTCGACTACTTGGTTGAAAATTCAAGTATTTGGATAAAAATTTAACTATTTTGTTAAAAATTTAATTATCTTTTCGAAAATTTAAGAAAAGTTGATCAGGGAAAAATCAGGCAAATGTAAGAAAATTTGGAAAAAAATGTTTTTCCATTCCCTTTTCACCCACCCCTTGGAATTTTGAGCCGATGCTTCAAATTATAAATTATCTTTTCAGATTCTGCAATTTCTCTTATCGTATCTTTTTCAGCCATCTAGCTATTTCCTCAAGCAATTTCTCTTTTCTCTTTTCTCTTTACTAATCCCCAGCAGGAAGAAGTTAAATCCCTTCCTCTAATCTGGATAAGAACAGTATGTATCATTCTTTTCAGGCTTGTGTTTTTTTCCTGAGAAAATAAATAGATGCACATGTTGTATCAACGTAATGGGAAAGGAGATGATCCGCTGCTACCCCCTTCCAATTATTCTGCTGCTTATCAGCCTCACTCGCGTTTATTTTACAACGCTGGCGTTGCTGGATAAGATAACCCACGGCCAACACCCTGACTCTATTAAAATGCAATTCCGCTCTACATGCTCACCATGTTCCTGGGACAATCTAGCATCCTCGAAATCCATTGGAAAAATATTTATCCACCTTCACTTTACCTTACCAACCCTTTCATACCTTCACTCCCTTCACCAATCTCAGCTTGGTCAGCCTCAATCATGGACTCATTCTAACGCATCTGCCATTCATCGCAACTTATTCAGCAATTTCTGGTGAATCGCCAGAAATTGCACACCGCCTTGCACAACTTCGGCAACCTACGTCCTCACCTAGCTCCCTGTGATTTCTGGCCGTTTTCCAAACTGAAGTAACCTCTAAAATGAAAACCTTTACCTTACCAACCCTTTAATACCTTCACTCCCTTCAGCAACCTCAGCTTGGTCAGCCTCAATCATGGACTCATTATAACGCATTTGTCATTCATCGCAACTTATTCAGCAATTTCTGGCGAATCGCCAGAAATTGCACATGACTCTGCACAACTTCAGCAGCCCACGTGCAGTCCTCACCTAGCTTCCTGCGATTTCTGGCTGTTTCCCGAACTGAAATATCCTTTAAAATGAAAACCTTTGCTATCCCGGAAGGTGGCTTTAAGGAGTGCTTCCAAAAGTAGGAAGATCTCTGGAAGAAGGTTGCAGCTTCCAAAAGGGAATTCATTGAAGTTATCAAATATTTCTATACACAAAAGAAGATGATATATGCAATAAAATATTTTTTTTCTTTTATTTACATATTCTTTTTTTATTTCAAAGTCTATTATTACGTTTTTTGTTCAGAATTCGTCTCTTTTGGTTAAGAAGTATACTATTTCGTCGAAAATTTAATTATTTGGTAAAACATTGACTTTTTTGTTGAGAATTATCATTTTTAGATTGAAAATTTAACTTTTTTTGCAGAAAATTCATCTTTTTGGCTGAAAATTTAACTATTCTATCTTTGGTTGAATATCTAGCTTTTTTACTTGAAAATTTAACTGTTTTTTTATCATTCTTCTTTTTTGAGAAAGTTTCGTCCTTTTTGATTAAAAATTAAACTGTCTTCTAAAAAAATTATCTTTTTGGCTTCAAGATTTAACTATTTGGTTAAAAACTCAACTTTTTTTAGTTAAAATTGAATCTTTTTTATTTGAAAATTCAAACATTTGGTTGAAAATTCATCCTTGTAGGCTGAACATCAAACCATTTGTTTAAAAATTCAGCTATTTTGTTAAAAATTTGTCTGTTCTGCTTTAAAATTTAACAATTTGATAAAAAATTCAACTATTTGGTACCAAATCAAACTGCCTTGTAAAAAATTAGTTTTTTAATGAAAAATTAATTCTCTTGAATTAAAATTTAACTAATCCATTTTTTGTTAATTATTGGTCTTTTTAAGCTTGAAAATTATACTATTTAGTCAAAAACTTGAAGAAAATAAAAAAATATCAACTAAAAACTTATTGAATTAAAATCTTCTTGTCTGAAAATTCAACTTTTTGGTTAAATATTTATGGATTTGGTTAAAAATTAATCTGTTTTAGTTAAAGTTTTGATTAATTTTGTAAAAATCTGCTTTTGTTGATTAAATACAAATGTATTATTTTAACTTTAAATTGAAATATTTTTTGTTTAAAATTTGTTTTTTAGTTAAAAATTAGTTTTTTAAATTGAAAATTAATTTTTTTAACTTAAAATTTAAATATTTTGTCGAAAATTTAACTGTTTGTTTCTAAATTAACTTTTATGTTGCAAATTCATATTGTCGAGTTCAAAATTTAACTGTTTCATAGAAAATTTGTTGAACTACTTTCTGAAAAGTTTATTTTTTTTTGGTTGAAGAATCATAGTTTTTAATGAAAAACCGGTTTTCTTTGTTAAAATTTTTTTTATTTAAACTTTAACTAATTTGTTAAAAATTCTACTGATCGGTTGAAAGATGAATCACTTTCTTCAAAGTTAATTTTTTTGGTTGAAGATTCATAATTTGAATTGAAAATTTGTTTTTTGTTTTTGTTAGAAATTATTATTTTCCAATTTAAAATTTGACTAATTTGTTGAAAACTCATTTGGCTGGTTGAAAATTAACTTTTTTGTTGAAAATTCATATTCTCGAATTGAAAATTCAACTGTTGCGTAGAATTTTTTTTTGCTGGAAAATTGAACTATTTCTTAGAGAATTAAATTGTTTTATAGAAAATTAGTTTTTTTATTGAAAAGTAATTTCCTTAAACGAAAATTTAACTAAATTTGTATTTTTTAGTAACAAATTAATCTTCTTGTTTGAAAATACAACTATTTGGTTACAAATTTATGCATTTAGTTGGAAATTAATCTTTTTTGGTAGAAAATAATTCTACTGTGTCTTAAATTAATTGTTTAAGTTAAAAATTCAATTATTAGGTTAAAAATGCAACTACTTGTTTGAAAATTAATTTATTTTGGTTGAGGATTCAACTATTTTGTTGGAAATTTTTTCTTTTTGGTACAATTCAGATGTTCTTTTATTTAAAATGAAAAAGTTTTCTTGGTTAAAATATCAACTATTACAATTTCAAAATACTTAAAAAAAATTTTTTTTTTAATTTTTAAAGTTTTTTATCTGCTGGTCTAAAATCCAGATTTTTTAAAATATTAATTTCTATTTCTGAATTGTGAAAAAATGGCTCTCAAACTCCGCTGGGATCCGAACCCAGGTCTTTCAGATTGCCGGTCTGATTCTCTTACCCACTAAGCTATTTAATACATTATATCTAGTCAAAAACTTAACATAAAAAATATACAACATTCGAATATTTAAAAAATTAATCTTAATCTTAATTAATCTTGATAAAAATTAATCTGAAAATTAATCTTATCTTTATTAATCTTAAAATTACTCTTACGGAATTACGTCGGAATTCAACTTGGAGGGGTTTTTAAGAAATTGATCTTGTCTCTCCGTAGCTTAGTAAGTAAGAGCATCAGACCGGCAATCTGAAAGACAGGGGTTCGAATCCCAGCGGAGCTTCAGAGCAATTTTTTCACAAAGTTAGAAATCAAAATCAATATTAAAAAAAAAATTATTTTAGACCAGCAGACTAGAAGAACACATCTTTTTCGTTGGAAATAATAATTGTTGATTTGAAAGTTTTTCATGTTAATCAAAGCAAGTTTTAATGAAAATATGGTAAATGAAAATAAAGATATAATTTATTCAAACAAACTTTAGTTGAGTTAAATAACTATATGGATACCTGAGAGTAAGTTAGTAGTTTTAAACGGCTTTGAACCTCTAAAATGGAGATTCTAAATTGAGGGCATCAAAGTTTCGATAGTTTCAACTATCAAGCAACAAAGTTCCAACGTTATGAAATTCTGGATTAGGAAATTGGAACCGATGAGATTTACTTTATTGACAAAAATTTCTGAAAGGTAAAATTTCAATTTAATTTAATTTTTACTTTAATTTTTTACCCATTTTTTTGACTTTTGAATGCCTCGACTTTTTTTTTAGTTTTTGGGAATTTTATAAATAATTTCTAAATGAGGAATTTTCATTCAAAAAATTTATTTCTAGAAGAGCAAATTCAAATTGTAAATGATACTCTAATAATAAAAGCACTCAAAATTTCCAAATCAATCATTTAATTTTATGATCAAATTTATTACTGAAGTTTGCTAATCATTATTTTTAAGAAGAAAATTTTAATTATAAATATTTTTTTATAAAATTATTTGAGTTTTTTATACATTTTTGTCTGAATCAGTATCTGGCAGATTTGAAAGTAATTTATTTTATTTTGCAGAATTTAAATATTTTGAAAAGACTCGAAAATAATTTTAATTTTGAAAAAATTTCACAAAACTGTTAAACAAAATTTATATTTCAGAAGATTTTGAAAAAGGAAGTTTATTAGAATTTTGAAATGTTTCAAAGGAATCAAAAAATTTTCTTAAGATTCTTAGGAAAATTAAAAATGATTTTCTATTTTGAAAAATGAATTTTAACGGAAAATCGAAAAAGATTTGAAAACGTTTCAAATTATTTTCTAAAATTTCGAAGAAGAATGTAGATTTCCATAAATTTAAAACAACATGAAGATTTTCTGAGATTTAAAAAAAAAATTTAGAAGCTTTTTAAAAATTTTGAATGTTTTGAACAGTATTAAAAAAAAAAAATTTAATGCATTGGGAAATTTCAAATGATTTTTCATTTTGTAAAATTATTTTTTAAAGAAAATTCTAAAATGTTTCAAAACATTTCAAAACAAACAAAACGTCGAAAAAATCCGCAAAAATTTAAGGTATTTTTCCCAAGTTTGAAAGATTTTTTAAAATTTTTGGCAAACTTCGAGTATCTTCAAAAGATATTTAGGAATTTTAAAAGTTTTAAAGAGGTAAAAATATATTAAAACTTTGAAAAATTTCCGTATAAAATATTTTTTAAATTCTTCCAAACTTCTAAAAGTCCTAAATATCTTTTGAAGGGACTCGAATTTTTCCAAAAATTTGTTAAAATTATGTACAATAAAAAAATTGTCTAGATACTTATATAACTGAAATCTTCAAAAATCTCTTTAAATTTTCTCTCTTAGAAAATGAATCATTATCCGAATTTTTTATTTTGTGTTAAAAACTATTTTTCCTTCAAAATTATAATTTGGTTGAAATTTTTTTTTTCTTTCTCGACTTAAAAAAAAATTTTGTTGTTATAAATTTCACTGTGTTGTTGCAAAGTCGTCCTTTTTTGGATAAATGCAACTCTTTTTAATTTGAAATTAGAATATTTATTTCTCAAAATATTAACTTTTTTTGTTTAAAACTTTTCCTTCTTGAGAATTGAACTACTTATTCAAAAGTTGAACTAGTTTGTAAAAATATCACTTTTTTAATGAAAGGATAAAAAGATTAAAAGTTAATCTCTTTGGTTAAAAATGTAAATATTTTGTTAAAAATTCTTTTTTTTTTTTACAAAAAATTAATCTTTTCAGTTGAAAATTCATCTTTTTGGTTGAAAAATTAAATATTGTTTTTGAAAAAATCGTTGTTGTAGATAAATAATCTGCTCGCTAAAAAATTAATTTATTTGGCTGAAAATTAAATTATTTCGTGTAAAATAAAGTGTTTGATTGAAAATTCAGATTTTTGGGTTAAAAAATTTGTTGTTACTTAAATGTTTCTCAAGAATTCGAGGAAAATTGCATTTATGAAATCTTAGAAACAAATAAACAATTAAACGTATAAAATAGTTATTTGAAATTTTTATTTTTTATTAAAAATATTAGTTTCTTATCAAATTTGTAAATGTTTTGAAGAAATATTAGACTCTTTGAAGATAGAAATTCTCATCTTCAAATGGAAGCTAAAAGGAATTTTAAAGAGAAATCTCCATGGCACATCTTGAAGCTTTGCAATTTTAATGAAGAAACCTTTAAAGTGATATTAATTTATTAATTTAATATGTTGATGGATCTAACTTTCATTATTAAATTAATCAATTAAGTTTGTATATACTTAAAAAATTATATCCAAAATTAAATATGGCTTAAATTTTTTTAATCATGTTTACCTTAATTAACAAATAAAGACCTTATATTAATTTTCATTTCACGAAAAAAAATTCATTCGTGAAATTTAGAATCTGTTTGAGTAAAAGTATTGATTTTTCAATAAAATAGATCAATTTTCAACCACATAGTTGATTTTTCAACCAAAGAGAGGAACTTTGTTATTAATTTTTTTTTCAAAAAATTGTTGTTAGTTCTTTCAGTAATTTTGATACAAATTTCTGTAAAAGTTCTTATAAAAGTATAATATTTTTAAATAATTGTAGTTTTTTAACTTTTGTGAAATCTTGTATTTATTTGTAAAGATTTGTAATTTTCTGCAAAAATTTACGTGAAATAAAAAATTGTTAATTGTTGCACTTTTCTACAAGAAAATACAAGAAAAAATTAGCTATTTGTATTTAACTGTATTTTTTTTTGTAACAGTTTTTGTTTTTTAGTTTTTATGAAATACCTTCTAATTAATTAAAGTGTTAAAACTATATAAAAAAATAATAAATATTGTGTCGACAACCTACCAATGATATTTTCCGTTAATGGATAATGTAAGTCGCTTTCCGATAATAGGAGTAATAAATTTTTCACGGTACATTTCAGTCTAAATATAAAAGCCGTAAGTAGCTGCTGTTGCTCTTTTATGAAACCAGGAACAAAGAAGAAAATAAGAAAAATGGGAAAATTCACTTTCCAGTAAAACAAAATGTTACGTAAATCCTCACAACTAGAGTGGACGTTGAAGATTTCACAAAACCGGAAGTGCATGAAAATTGCTAGGGGGATAATAAGACTCTGACAGTCGAAAAGAGTCGTCAGAGTCGTAATCGCCGACGATGAGGGGCTTTCGTTTCCAGAGTTCCAGAAACATTCAGGCTCTCGACAATTCTTAATTCAATATAAATCTGGAGGTAATAATTTAGTTTGGTGATTTAATTATATTTAACTTTGGAAAATATACGCAGCAGATGCTCACAAAGCGCCTTTTCTCACCGAGCGCCTTTTCTGACCAAGTGCCTTTTCTCACCAAGTGCCTTTTCTCACCAAGTGCCTTTTCTCACCAAGCGCCTTTTCTCACTAAGCGCCTTCATTCAATAAGTTCCTTAACTCACCAAGTCACTTCTTCTCGCCATGTGCTTTTATCACAAAGTGCCTTTTCTCACCAAGTACCTCTCCCTTCCATTACCTCTAAATTCGGCATGCGCCTTGAGCAAGAATTAGATGTGCGCCCGAGACGATATTCAAATAATCCGCCAGTGCGTCTCAGAGATATTTCCCGCCAATCCTTAGGGGCGTGGTTTACATAAACGGGCACTCAGTGAGGACGTCAGTCCCGAGCAACAAGCGCATATATTGGATCCTTACATCCACATTATAAAAGCAATTTGTCGACCATTTGGACGAAAAAAAAGAATCGAAAATTCTAAAATTTGCTGAAATCCTGTAAAATAAACAATTTTTACTAACAATTTTCTAGCTACGTTTTCAAAAAAACTGAAATCTTTAAAAATCTTTTTGAATTTTTTTTAAATCTTAGAAAAATTATTTTGATATAATCTTACAAACAAATAAACTCAAGAAAGTAAGGTTATTCTAAATTTGTATTTTGTACCGAAAATTATTGATATAATCTGTTTTTGTTTTGCGAATTCAACTATTTTTAATTTAAAATTTGAGAAAAAGTTTGATTGAAATATCAAGTAATACAATTTTTGTTGAGAATTTATCTTTTTTCAACGAAAATTTAATTACTTCGCTGAAAATAGAACTTCTTTCTTGAGAAATAATATTTTTGGTTGAAAATGTAACTATTTTGTTGAAAATTCGTATTTTTTTTGGCAGAAACAAAACCTTCGTGGTGGAAAATTTATTTATTTTTTAGGTTAAAAATGTAATTATTTTGTTGAAAATTTATACTTTTATAAAAAAAATTAATACTTTTTTGTGAAAAATTCCTACTTGTATTCTCTTTTCTTTAAATAAAATTATATTGTTAATAACTCGCATTTTTTGAAGAAAATTATTCTTTTTGGTAAAAAACTTATTTTTTTGGTCAATTTTGGTTGAGGATTCAATTATTTTGTTGAAAATTCGTTTTTTTTTTTGCAAAAAATTATTCCCATGGTGGAAAATTATTTTTTTATCATTTTCTATATTGATTATTAATTTTATAAGTTGTGAAAAAATCTCTTTAGCTCCGCTGGGATTCGAACACCAGGTCTTTTAGATTTCCGGTCTGATGCTTTAACCAACTAAGCTACGGAGAGACGAGAAGATTTTCTTCTCAACTCCTACTTATAGAAGTTGTGAAGAAAATCTTCACGAAAATCAATATATTGAATAATTTCGATAATCAATAATATCGAAGGATCGATATTTTTTTAATATTGATTAATAATTTTATAAGTTGTGAAAAAAATCTCTCTAGCTCTGCTGGGATTCGAACACCAGGA
>CAKNXH010081514.1:9490-20360 GCA_932178445.1 Andricus quercusramuli
TTGTTCATCAAGCTTTCAGCAACTTTCCCAGGCAATATTCGAAGCACATTCCCACAAAATATTCCCTCAATATTGTTTATCAAGCTTTCAGCAACTTTCCCAGGCAATATTCCCTCAATCTTGCTTCGCAATATTGCCGCATGGCGGACATTTTCTTATTTGCTGGAAGATTGCCTGAACCTTGCGATGCAAGCTTCCGAACCTTGCATCGCAAGGTTGAGGCAAGTTTGTCGCAAACTGTTGTGCTATCTGGGTTGAAATATTTTTTCCAACTACCTGAAAAAGGGAGAAAAAATTATCAGTCACAGAACTTAGGCTTCTCTCTCTCCCCCTCCCTCTCTCAAAGGAATAATAATTGTTTAATCAATTGTAAAATATTTACAAACAGGAGGAAAATATGCTGTGTCTAATTTAAAAAAAGAAACAATTTTCAATATTTTCCTTATACGTTTTGAGTACTTAGATGTGTAATAATAATAATAAGTGTCATAATAATAAATTTTTCATAATGAAATTTCAATTTTAAATATTTTAAATGTAGATGCGTAACATAAGTGCGACACAATGTGTTCTTTCAGAGAACTGATATCGGTCCGCATAGGTATTTTATAAACAAAGCTTTACTAAGCAGGCAAAGGATAGAATGCGTTTTGGGAAATAAAATAGTTTGAATAATGAATCAATAAGTTTGTTAAATGTTCAAAATTATATAATTTTTAAACAATTTTAGGTTGAAACACTACAATTTAAGGATTTTACATTGTTATTGAAACGTTTAAATTTAAAAATGTCACTTATAAATTTAAAATTAAAAAAAAATGAAACAATGCAAATTTTTAAGTATGCATTCAGCACTCTGAAATTGTATTGATTCGAGGTTTCTTTTATTGAAATAGTTCAACTTCAATTTGTTTATTTTTGAATATTTCATTTTTACTTTCTTATTTTAAATTTATTATAACAGATATAGCGAACCTCAAAGCGTGTCCAGAGTTCTTTCAGAGAAATTTGTAAGTGTTCAAAATTATATCATTTTCAAACTATTTTAACTTAAAAGCAGTACAATTTAGTGATTATAAGTTGTTTCTTGAAAAATCTAAATTAAAAAATGTCATTTACAAATTAAAAATAATGAAACAATGCAAATTTTAAAGTTTACATTCAGCACCCTGAAATTCGAACGATTCGAGGTTTACTTTATTTTAAATAATTAAATTTTATTTAGTTTATTTTTGAATGTTTAATTTATAATTTCTTATTTTAAAGAAACAGTTACATATTGTCAAATATTGAAACAAATATTTTTTAATTAAAAATTTTCAAACTGAATGCTTAAAAAGTGGAATATTTTAGAACGAAACAATATTTGAATAGAATTTGAAATTGAATAAAAGTATTTAATTATGAATATATTAATCAAAATGTTTTTGAAAATTGAAAAAAGATTTTGAAGTTTCAATCGGATGCAAACATTTCATTAAAGGCTTTCGAATTAAAATAGTTCAATTTTTAACGTAAAAATCTATAAATTATTTAATTATGAACAGATTCATGATCGTCCTATAAAATCAATGTTATTATTATTCTATTGTTAAGAGTTGAACTATAGTTCAATTTTAAAAATAAATACTTAATTTATATTCACAGTTTATCAACTCAACATTTTTCTTGTTTTCTTTTTTTGTCAAAATTAACCCGTGCCCCCGAGCCTTTGATATTAATTTTATTAGAAGTCATTGAAAAAAATACAAATTTTAATGTTTCCGAAAAATGTTAATAAAACAAAAAGAATTTAATATTTTTTAATCTCTTTGCACTAGTTTTAAAGATAATTTTCTTACTTATTTTAGTGACTTGATAAGATATTGCTAGAATTTTTCCTTCGATGCAATCAAAATCTAAGCTAAATTTAAAGAACTTATCAATATTGATATAAAGTCAGGTTTTCATGACTGAATTAAAACAAATCAATAGAACAATATTCTAACAGACTTGCAGAAAATTATCTTCAAAATTAGCCCAAAAACAATAAAAAATTGGTTATTTCCGAATTTATTGATATTTTCCGGAAACATTAACATTTGACGTTTTTTCAAACAACTTCTAATAAAATTAACACATACTGGCTTTCATTTATTAACGATTACCGAAGATGTTTACACATAAATCTGTCTTGGGTCATAGTTTAGGACGCACGTGATGTTTTTTTCTGGTGTACATCATTTGTCAGATAAAAAAATATATAATCATAGAAAGACGTTTTTATCCAACTTCAGATGAATAATATCTTGGGGGTTTACTGTGTAGGAGTTCGTTCTTTAGACACGTGTATCATCAATATTAGTTTACCTTGAGAATCTCAAATCATTTTATAACATGAAACGTTCATAGGTACCCATCTAATTAATTGTTTTTAATTAAAATTCTTGGCAATTGTAACGTACATTTCATGTTGTAAAATGATCTGAGATTCTCAATATTAATGATACAGGTGTCTAAAAAATGCAGAATAATTTCTTTATCTTAAATTGTAGGATCATAACATAAAGAGCAAGTCATATTCCTTAATTCTGGACCAAAGACATGAATAAATAGTACATGATTGTTGAGTAATCAGGACAAATGTTTAGTCGGGAATGGAAATTTCTGCGAAGCTTAGAATACCAAATTCACATTAACATAATATCTACCACCATAAATTATAAGAATGTAAAGGCATCTCAATTAGATGAACAATGTGAATTGTACTGTGTACACTGATGTTTCCACTTGCTGATATGGAAAAATGGTAGGATCTAAATTAAACAATAAATAGCCTTCTTCTTCTCACTTTCTTGCATAACAGATAAAACAGATAAAGCGAATTATATATATAATGTGAGTATATTTTTTTTAACTAACAGATACCGTTCAAGAAATTTTTCAAAAAATAGTCTTCTGTTCTGAAATGTTTTCTCTTACTTCCAAAACAATGAAGATGATTATACTGCTCTTCACCTTGATGGTTTCCCTCAATTTTGCAAGTAAGTGTATTATAACGTTAATATTGGGAGGAAGTATCTATTATCACGGAATTTTCTGTAAGCCTTACTAATATTATGTATTAATATCATTATCAATACTGAGTCTAAGCGTCAAGATTTGTAGTAATAACAAATGATTTTCGAATTTTTCTCGGAAAAGGATAGTGGATTGCCATTTAAATATTTTTACCTCAGCGACAATTTCTATCTTCACTCAGAGAAAAAGTCGTCTTGAAACAAAAGCATCGTCCTCTTACCTGTTTTGTTTTGAACCACGTGAATATATTTTTTACAGAAATAGAATTATTTGGATGCAAGATTAGGTGAAGTTAGTCGCATAAAGATAATTTTTGCAGCAAAAGGAATTCTATTGAGACAAATGAAAATCCTCTCAACCTTAAATTTGAGAGGAAATTCCAATTACGTCAAGAAACATCCTTTTGTCACAAAAGGCCTTTCCTCTGAGTGTTGCCTACCATTAAAAAAATGTTTTATGGGACAGCCTAAATCGAAATTCCGAAATGTCAGTAACAGTGTCAGTAGCGTAATCTGCAACAAAGACAGCTCTTTTACTTACATATAGTGTTCCAGTGTGCAACATATTCACAAATCTCTATTTTTCTTGCAAAACTAGATGCACCGGTACCCGTAGTACCCCTACCAACATCTTTGCCAACACCTGCACCTGCATCTCGACATAATCATGAATTTATTCTACCTCCACACTGTCGCGTTTTTGTCGAAATTGAAGGTACTGGCCGCCAAGCTTGGTGGGGATTTTTAGATCCTGGTGAACGTCCTACCTGGATGAATACTCAACATACGGGACCACATAATACAGACATAAACGCTTATGCAGCCATGCCTTATGGGGACCGTATCTATACGTTTACTGCAAAGTTGAATAATAAGGCCGGGGGTAGATATGATTCTTATGTTGCTGAGAGATCCTGCGCTTATATAAGAGGACGGTCCACTAGTTTAAAAGCAGATCTTGTTCCTACGAGTGCCGGTCATCGGGAAGACACGTATATACTTCCGTCCATTTATGTGCGACTTTCAAATGAGACTTTTCTGGGAGGATGGCTAAACCCTTTGAATGGTGCAAGGCCTGATTGGGTTATTTAAGAAAACTTCGATCTCGTTCTGAGCCCAGATAGTAGTACTAAATTGTTATTCATTTATTGTACATCAGAGGAAGTAGGTCTAAAACAGCCAGTGTTTTGGGTGGAAAAAGATTTTTTTTTAAATATTATATCTTAGGTGAAAGGCCGTGCATACATTATGTAAATTATTTTGGTTTGGGTGCTAAGTGAAGGTTTTTTCTATATGGTCTTACAGTGGGGGGGGGGGGATGGTCAAAATTATATCTTGCGTAAGATATTTTCAAGTCTGCGAATGACTAAAAAGCAAATGTTAAACAGATTTTATTGTAAACTACGGTTTTTCCACGCAATATAATGTCTACTGTAGTATATAGTTAATTACTAAATGTAATGATCATAAATTCACGAAATTATAGTAAAGTAATAAACAATGAAAGAGCCATCCACAAATTTTGTGAGGTGTTTTTCTGAACCCCCCCCCCCCATCCTTTGCCCCATATAGAACACCGTGAGATTTGCTCTGACCCCTATAAAATCTTACTAAGATTACATAAATTTAAGGAATAAACGTACATATGCAATATGTACTTATATATATATAATATATTAATATATTATTATTATTTATAGATATTATTATTATATTAATTATTATATTAGTATTAATATAACTAATATATTAATATATTAATAAAATAAATGTGGAAACTTAATGAAATTAGTTTAGAAAATGAAATTGGCAATTACCTTTAAAACTTCTATATTAATTATACTCAACTCCCGATATAAGAAAGGTTTCGGGCATGTCTTGCATTGATCTTGATCCTAAATCAGAGAAATCCAAACGTAAATCAACCGTAGGTTTTTATACCGGGAGTGGAGTGTACTAAACTTTTTGTTAAACATTCACATTTTTATTCAACACCTTGGTTGAAAGTGGAACTAGTTTCTTAAAAATTCATTTTTTTGGTTAAAGGTTTATAATTTAAGTTAGAGATTCATCTCTTTCGTTGAAAATTCAACTCCTTTGTTGAAAATTGTTTGTCTTTTCCATATTAAAAATTAATTTTTCAACTAAAACGTTAACTAATTGATTGAAAATTCAACTGTTTGGTAAATTAACTTTCCTGTTAACAATTCATATTTTCGAGCAGAAAAGTCAACTATTTTGTAGGAAAATCGTCTTGTTAAATTGAAAATTCAAAACTTTTGCAGCAAATTAGTTTTCTTTTATTGAAAATTAATGTTTTTTAATGAAAATTCAACTATTCCGTTCTCAGTTAAGAAAATTATATTGTTTAGTCTGAAAATTCAGCTAATTTTTTAAAGCGAACAAACAGCATCAACGTTCGTAATATTGTTTTCGTTTTTTATACTCAAAAAACCTCATTCGTAATCTCCTGGAGAATAGTGGGGATGACAAATCCGCAAAACCCTGTAAAACCACCATTTATTGAAAATTACCAGTGAGGAAACATACAAGACTCTAAAAATTGCCCATAGCTTAAAATTTGTCAATCTTCCATGATTTTATATACTGAAAAAATTTGTTCAATAATTTCTAGGATAATAGAAGGGGTTAGAAATCCGGCAAGAGCTTAAAAACCACTCCTATTGGCAATGATCAAAAAACAATTTTGAAAGGACCAAACTTCATCAAATTTTATAATTTTTGGCTGGCTTTTTAAACTGAAAACTTCTCATTTGTGATCGTCATAGGCGCTAATAAAAAATCTAAAAACTACCCCTAATGATAAGTTATTATCCAGCAATCAAAAATTCATCAAAAAAGCTCAAAGTTTGTAAATGTTCCCTGATTTTATATTCTGTAAAAATCGCAGAAAACATCGTAATAATAATGGGAGTAAGAAATCCCACAAAACTTTTGAAAACCACCATTTATTAAAATTACCAAAAATTTTAAAAAGCAACCACAAGGTGCCCGAAATAATAAAAGAATGATAAAAACACAGAAAATTGTGAAAAAAGATTAATGTGTGATAGTTTTTCCAGATTTTATATCTTTAACAGATATATTTCATAATTACTCAAATAATATGGGGGAAGGGGGTGGGTGAGATTCCCTGAAAAAACGCTAAAAACCACCTTCTATGGGAAATTAAAAAAGTTTTCATGAAAACCACAAGGCACTAAACTGTGCCTTGTTTCTATTAGTTTTTACCCAGAAAATGTCATTCATAGTCTCCCTAATAATAGTCGGGTAACAAAACACCGGAAAATTCCTCTTCTTTTTGGATGAAACTTTTATGAACGTAAATTCAAATACTTGGTTGAAAGTTAAACTTAACTCTCTATTAAAATTTTTTTTGTTTTGTTTGAGATTCATAATTTTAGTTAAAGACTGATCTCTTTCGTTGAAAATTTAACTATTTTTTTTTAATTCGTTTTTGTCTGGGTTAAAAATAAGTTTCTTAAATTAAAATTTATCTATTCCACTTGTGGTTGAAAATGAATCTTTTTTAGGTAAAAATTTAACCAGTTGGTTAAAAATGTATACATTTTGTTGGAAACTATTCTTTTCGATTTACAAATTTATCTTTTTTTGGTAGAAATTTCACCTTTATCAGACAAAAATTCAACTGTTTTGCTAGAAATGAATGTGTTCTTGATGGAGTTCTGGTACGCTGGAGTTTTCATAATTAAGCTATAATATTGAAAATAATTACAGAAAAAAGAATTCTTTTACGAGGAAACAGTTAAATTTCAATCCGAAAATATGAATTTTTAACAAAAAAGTTCATTTTTAACCAAACATTTGAATTTTCAACCAAAGAATTTAACTTTCTACCAAACTGTTCAAATTCCAAGCACAAAGTACGCATTTCCTACAAATGCAGTCGAACTTTTAACTCGAAAATATGAATTTTGATAAAAAAAATTTAATTTTCAACCAATTAGTTGAATTATTAACTAACATTGGAAAAAAATTTGTAATTGAACTTATTTAAAATTGCATTATATAATGTGTTATGAAATTCGTGATATTATAGAACTGACTGGATAGATTTTTCTTCTGAAAATTTGTTCAATTCCAGGTAAAAAAATAAATTAACTGTCAAGTCCCGGTTTTTCCCGGTCTGAATAAATTTCCGATCATTTTCTGGTCTAGTGACCACCCTGAAAAACTTTTTTTGTATAGACATTTGATTTTTGGACTACCTTAAAGATGAAAAAAAGCGTTTGAATTTTCGACAAAAAATAGATGACTTTTTGACAAGATAATTAAATTATCAACCAAAGGAGATGACTTTTGAACCAAAAATATAATAGTAGACTTTTCAACTTAAACAAATTAACTTCCAGCCAAAAAGAGGGCCTTTTTAAAAAAAAAATAATTTTCAACCAAATAGCTGAATATTCAACAAAAACATTAATTTTCAACTAAATAATTTAATTTCGAACCAAACTGTTCAAATTTCAAGCAAAAATACATATTTTCTACAAAGCAGTCGAATTTTCTAACATAAAATATGAATTAAAAAAAATAATTTAATTTTCAAGTTTAAACCAAGTAGTTTTTCCCGGTTATTTTCTGGTCATCTGATTTACCGTCGGATATCTTCCTTATCATCTGTACCATCCTGTCAAAAGTGAGGTTATGTTTCCTCAAACAAAAATGGAAAACATCGCGCGTTCACCACGTGGTCTCCTTCCCCGGGCATTTTTCAATAAATAAACCCTGAAAAAGTGGAAACTAAAAACCCAATCTAAGAAACCCTAAAATCCCGAAAATGCCTCGTCGAAAAATAGATAACCGAATCCGGACTCTAATAGAAAATGGAGTGGAAACCGGTCACCGGACCTTTTTCGTCATCGTCGGGGAGAAGGCAAGGGACCAGGTGATCTACCTTCACCACATGTTATCAAAAACAGTCGTAAGATCCCGTCCCTCAGTGTTATGGTGTTACAAAAAAGAACTCGGATTTTCTTCCCACCGGAAGAAGAAAATGAAATCGCTCCAGAAGAAGATCAAGTTCGGCAAGGCAGAGGTCAACGATGAGGATCCCTTCGAACTCTTCATCTCCTCAACAAAAATCCGCTACTGCTACTACAAAGAAACCCACAAAATTCTCGGAAATACCTTCGGAATGTGCATCCTCCAGGACTTTGAAGCCCTGACCCCAAATTTACTCGCCCGGACGATGGAAACCGTCGAGGGTGGAGGAATCGTCGCGATCCTCCTCCAGAGTGTAAATTCCCTGAAGCAATTATACACAATGAACATGGACGTTCACCAGCGATTCCGGACCGAGGCTCACCAGGAAGTCGCGTGCAGATTCAACGAAAGGTTCCTCCTCTCCCTCGCTTCCTGTGCCCGGTGTTTGGTCATCGACGATCAGTTCCACGTGCTTCCGATCTCGATACATAACCTCAAAATAAAACCCGCGATAAAAGCAACCTCGGAGGAAAATTGGTCTGAATTAAGTGCTCTGAAGGAGACCCTTCGAGACACGCAGCCAGTTTCGAATTTGTTGGAATGCTGCAAAACCCTGGACCAGGCGAGGGCCTTGTTGAAGTTCATCGAGGCGATTTCGGAAAAAACGCTACGTTCGACAGTTTCTCTGACAGCGGCGAGAGGTCGGGGAAAATCAGCTACAATGGGACTCGCGATAGCGGGTGCGATTGCTTTTGGATATTCCAATATCTATGTTACGAGTCCGAGTCCTGAAAATTTGAACACGCTTTTTGAGTTCGTTTTCAAGGGTCTGGACGCCCTGGAGTACAAGGAACACATCGACTACAGTCTCATGCAGTCCACGAACCCGGAGTTTAATAAAGCGACGATCCGGGTAAATGTTTTCAGAGACCACAGACAAACAATTCAGTTTATTCACCCCTCGGACTCGCAGAAATTGCAGCAGGCGGAATTGTTAGTTATTGATGAAGCTGCAGCGATTCCTTTGCCTCTCGTCAAGAAGATGTTTGGACCCTATTTAATTTTCCTCGCTTCGACGATAAATGGATATGAAGGCACTGGAAGGTCCTTATCCCTCAAACTTCTGCAACAGTTGAGAATGCAGTCGAAGAATTTAAATTCCCAGGAGAAGAGTAGAGAAGATAGGGCAATCGTGGATCGATCTTTGGAGGAATTGACCTTGAAAGAGTCGATTAGGTATAAAGCTGGGGATGCTGTCGAGAGCTGGCTTTCGACAGTGCTTTGTTTGGATGATGAAAACGTGAAAGCTTCGGTACCAAAGCAACTGGGTTTGGATTCTTGTCAGTTGCTTTATATCAACAGAGATACGTTGTTTTCATTCCATAAAGCTTCGGAGAGGGTTCTCCAGGAGTTGGTGGCTTTGTACACTTCCTCGCATTATAAGAACAGTCCAAATGATTTGCAGATGATGTCCGATGCACCTGCACACCACCTATTTTGTTTGGTTTTGCCTACAAATTCGGACTTTCCGAAAGTCGTGGTTTTTATCCAGGTTTGCTTGGAAGGTCAGATCAGCGAGAATTCAGTTGAGCAGAAGGCTGTCCGGGGAAAAAGGACTTCTGGGGATCTTATACCCTGGACGATCTCGCAGGAGTATAAGGATAAGAATTTCCCGATGTTGAAAGGAGCGAGGATTGTGAGGATTGCTACACATCCTGAGTATCAGGGACAAGGATATGGAACGAAGGCTTTGGAACTTCTCAAGGAGTATTTCGCGATGGGGAATCCTGATGGTAAGGATTTTTTTTATTTCATATCAGAAAGATATCTGAGCTCAGAACGGGTTACTTTTTAGTAAATTAGTTACTTTTTAGTAAATTAGTTAATTTTTTGATCCGCGGTTACTAAAAAGTTACTTATTTCATGAAAAGGTTACCTTTGGTTACATGTTTTCCCTGAAATAACGAAATGAATTAATTCATCAAGCGTATTATTTTAAAACTCGTGAAAGATGTAAAAACTCAATTTTTTTTAGTAAATGTGGCACTTTAGAGCCGGGAAAATTAGGGGATAACAATAAAATAATAATTACTTCATATGTAAAATGTATAAAAAGGGCTATCATTTGAATTATTATGAATCGTGATCAAAATTGCAAGTTAGCTAAATTTGTTAGTTTTTAATTAAAAAATTTAATCTTTTTTTGAAATATCGAACTATGTATTATATTTTTCGATGAGAATTTATCTTCTTTGGTTGACATTCGGTTAAAAGTTAAACAATTTTTGTCAAAACTTAATTTTTTGTTGAAACTTGTTGAAACCCTTTTGCCTAAAAATATAATTTTATTTGAAAATCCATCTTTTTGGTTAGAAATGTACTTCTTTGTTGAAAATTCGTATTTTTCGGTTGAAGATTCCACTGTTTCCGTAGAAAATTCAACTACTTGGTTTATAAATAATTTTGTTGTCAAAAATCCATATTTACTGGCTGAAAATTCAACTGTTTTGTAAAAATTTGTATTTTTGGCTTAAAAATTCAACAATTTGGTTGAAAAGTAACCTATTTTATTGAAAATCGTATTTTTTACATCAATTCTACGGGTTTTTGTACTAAATTAAAATCTTTTTTGATTATTATATCAACTATTAGATTTTTCGTTAACAATTCATCTTTTTTAGTCAGAAAAATTCAACCATTTTGTTAAAATTTGAACTACTTTCTTAAACATACATTTTTTGTTGAAGATTCATAATTTTTGTGGAAACTGAATTTTGTTGTAAAAAATCTTTCTTTTTTGTTACTTTTTTGCCACAAAATTGTTACTTTTCGGTTACTTTTTT
>CAKNXH010081514.1:32446-52975 GCA_932178445.1 Andricus quercusramuli
ACTACTTTCTACAGCTATGCAAAACTGGAAGCACTCATGCAGGCGCCTCACACATTATCCAATCAGACATAACCTATATTCAAAATTAAAATCCTACGTTACATCGGACTACATTAGCAGACCTTGGTTATCCAAATCCTGTTCTCAAATCGTGCACAAAAACTGAATAAATCAAGAAAAAACGCAACTAATTCATATTTTTTTGTCACTTTGTTGGTGACATTGTAACTTGATATTGCGCAGCAAATATCGACGTGGTAACATTGGACTCTGAATAGAACTGAGTTAATGTCAGCCATTGTTGATGTGAGGCAGATGTGAGAGTTTAGTCTAAAAACCGACGTCACCGACGTTAAAGAAATGTGATAAATGACGGAGTCAAACGCAAAAAGAAGCAAGATTTTTAACGTCAGAAACATGCATCCGATTTCGGAACTTAGCACAAATGTGCCGGCTTTTCTGGGGAAGCTCTGGAAACTCGTTGAGGACTCTGAAACCGACGACCTTATTTGTTGGGCACCAGTGAGTTCATACACTTGTTTTTATTCACAAAAGTACACTTCTCGCACTTTTACGTCATCCACCACGTTTTCAATACATTTTAGTGTATTCCCAAAAACACCCAAAACAATCGTCGAAGGTTTGCATTTTTTTGTTGCCCGCGACGCTTACGTTTTGTAACGTCGCAATGCTATAGTTTATGCAATTTGTAACAAACGTATGCACAACGTTTTCATTATATAGTTACACTTTGTTGCATGACAAATTAGAAATGGATAAACAATCTTGCGCATGCTTAACAAAATTTGTTTTTTTAAAAAATTTTTTTTTTCTTCGCTCCTTATTTGACCATTTTTCCTGCCATGTGAGTAAACATTATTTTTAGGGACATGTTTTGGACGGATATATGATATTTGGACAATTATTTTTAGGTTTTGAGATGTAAAACAGATTATATTGGTTTGGTCATTTGTGATAGGTTAGAATTTGTATATAAAAAGTGCTAAAAATGAATATACCGGGTTATAGAAAACCGAGGGATGACAAATACCGGTTTTTTGTTTATATTGTGTTTTCGAAAGTCATTTTTGCCGACTAAATTTTGTTCGTTAATTTTATTCAGGGATCATAAACAGATAACGTATGCCGATTTGGGTTGAGGGGCGGGGAGGTTTTTGGTAAAATCTTCATATTTCGTATGAATTAACAAAGTAGTTCAATTTTCAACCAAGTAGTTGAATTTTCAACCAAAAAAGAAGAATTCTCAATAAAAAATATAATAGTTGACATTTTAACCAAGAAAAGGTTTTCGTTTTAAATAAAAATTCAAATGAATTGAACCAAAAGAGACGAATTGGTTACAAAACAGTTGA
Source organism: Andricus quercusramuli (assembly GCA_932178445.1). Taxonomy (NCBI): domain Eukaryota; kingdom Metazoa; phylum Arthropoda; class Insecta; order Hymenoptera; family Cynipidae; genus Andricus; species Andricus quercusramuli. The sequence goes on from CAKNXH010081514.1 coordinate 33,820, forward strand.
TTTTTCAGCCAAAAAAGATGAATTCTAGATTTTTTAATCAATTTTTAATCAATAAAGAAAAAAAATTGCATCCAAAATGTCGAATCTCCAAGCCAAAAAGACGAGCTTTGTACAAAACAGTAGAATTTTCAACAAAAAAAAGTTAATTCTCACCCAAAAAGTTGAACTTTCAACTAAGTAGTTGAATTTTTAGTTGAAAAATTCATTTTTAACTTAAAAACATCAATTTTCAACCAAGAATGTAATAGTTCATATTCAAACCAAAAATTAAAAAAAAAATTGATTTTCTACCAAAAAATACGAATTTTTAACCAAATGCCTAGATTTTCAACAAGATAGTTACATTTTTAACCAGTACGCTTAATTTTCTATTGAAAAATAAGAATTTTCAACAAAATACATTAATTTTCTACTTAAAATAATAACTTTTTTACCAAAGCTGAATTGCTTAAATTTGCACTTCAAAAAAACAATTGTCAACAAAACAAAAATGAATTTCAAACAAAGTAGTTCAACTTTCGACCAAATAGTTGAAATTTTTACTAGATTATTGAATTTTCGAGCCGAAAATAAAATTTTCTGCAAAACAGTTGAATTTCCGAAGTTTATTTTCAACCGAAAAAGATTAATTTCTAACCAAAAACGATAAAATTTCTACAAAAAGGAATGCATTTTTAAATCAAAAAGAGCAATTTTATTATTCTTATTATAAATTTAAATTAAGTACTTGTAATCTAGACAATTCGAAATATTAAGGTAATCCAGCTAATTTAGAATAATTTTCATAGGTATAATCCAAATGGTTATCAACTATTTTGTTAAATTTTTTTTTTTGTTATTACTAATATTATGAATGTTCAACAAAACTATGATTCTTATTAAGAAGTATGTAGTTAAATTTTTAACCAAGTGGGATTTAATTTTCAACAAAAAATATGAATTTTCAACGAAAGATGTTATTATTAATATTTCAACCAAAAAACATGTTAATTTTAAATAAAAAAAAACAGGCGAAGTTATCCAAAGATACAGATTTGTAACAAAATAGTTGATTTTCAAAAAAAAACATTAATTTTTTACCAAATAATGGAAATTTTCTTCGAAAATAGTAATTGAATTTTCAACCGAACAGGATGACTTTTTAACAAAATCACGTAGTTGATTCAAATAGTTTTCAATTATTTTGTTTAAAATCTGTTGTTTCTTTAATTGAAAATTAATTTTTTTAACTGCAAATTTTACTATCCATTTTTTGTTAAAATTTGATCATTTTCAGTTAAAAATCCGTTTTTTTGGTAAAAATTAATCTGCTTCTTTGAAAATTCATTTTTTCAGTTGAAATTTATTAAGTACATATATTTGATGAAAAATTAAGAAAATATAATTAATTTAAAATAATAATTTTTTTCTGGTTGAAAATTCAGCTATTTTGGTAGACAATTCATTTCTTCGATTGAGAAAACTATATCGTATATAAAAATAATGCATATAAATAAGTAAATAATAGAATTTTCTAAGAAAATAGTTAATAAATTAATTAAATTGATAGGAAATTCAACAGTTTCGTTAAAAAGTAGTTTTCCTGGTTGAAAATTCAACTATTTTGGTAGAAAATAAATTTGTTTGGTTGAAAATTTAACTATATTATTTAAAATTCTTTTTTTTTCGGTTGAAAATTATTTTTCTAACTGATAATCTACTATTTCATTTTGATTTGAAAGTGTATCTTTCTTAGTTGAAATTTCAACTACATATTTGATTATTGTAAGTTGAACTATGTACTTTGTTAAAAATTCATCCTTCAGGTTGAACATTCTTCATTTTAGTTGAACATGATTTGGTTAAAAATTGATTTTTTTTTTAACTGTAAATTGAACCATTTAATTTTTTGTGAAAATTAATTTGGCTTAGTTGAAATTGCATGTATTTTGTTAAAATTTCCTTTTTCTTAGAAAATTAAGATTCTTACTTGAAAATACATCGTTTTGGTTGAAAACTGAACTATTTTGTTCAAATATTTAAGATTTTTGTTGAAAATTCGTTTTTCCTTAGTTGAACAACAATTTTTTTGAACTGAAAATATTAAATATTTTTATTTTTATTGTAAATTTATCTTTTTTAGTTGACAATTCAACTGTTTGGTTGAAAATGTATCTATTTTATTGAAAATTAAACATTTTTGTTAAAAAGTAATTCTCTTTGCCATTTTTTTAGTCTGACGTTCGCAACACGTTTACGAGAAACGCAAGAAATTTTATTTTTATTTTGTTGAAAGGTGGGAATGTTTATGCTATTAATGGTAGCATTTTATGCCAAAAGGATCGCAAAAAATGTCATCCCTCGAACGCATGAGGAGGTCACCCTAAATCAACCCCTAAAGTAAAAAAAGCTGCTGTAAAAAGACACTAATTTGAAAATGTAAAATATTTCACTGGTTAAAATGGCTAAATTTCATGGCTTAAATTAAATGGCTGAATTTCATGTAACAATTGTCGAAAAAAAGTTTCATCCCTCTAGCGCACGTGAAACACGGCCTAAATTAACCCCTAAGTTCAAACGATTCTATATAGAGGTACTAATTCGAAAAATCGAAATTTTAAATTGAGAATGGCAGATTTGAAAAGTTGAAATGTTTTCGCTGATAAAGACAGAATTTTATGTCAAAAGTTTTCAAAAACTGTCCCTCCAATGCATGTGAAAACTATCCCAAATCAACATCAAAAGTTTAGGCGTTGATTTAGGGTGGATTCTACATTCGCTAGAGGGATAAAACTTTTTTTTTACACTTTTGTCATGAAATGCTACTAATCTCATTAAAAAAATTTTGACTTTTCACATTAGTGTGTTTTTGCAGAATTTTTAATCTTTATGGGTTGATTTAGGGTGGGTTCCACATGAACTACTGGGATACAACTTTTTTTATACTTTTGGCATAAAATTCTGCTATTATCAATGAAAACATTTCGACTTTTTAAATCAATGTCTTTACATAATTTTTTAATCTTTAAGGGGTTGGTTCGGGGGTGTGTTCCACGTGCGTTAGAGGGATGAAATTTCTTTGTGGCGCATTTGGTATGGAATTCTGCTTTTATGAGTCAAAACATTTCGACTTTTCAAATTTGTGTTTCAGAATTTTTTAAACTTTAGGGGCTAATTTGGGTGGGTTTCATATGCGTTAGAGGGATTATTTTTTTAGTAGCTTTTGATATGATACGCATCAGCAAAAACATTTTGAATTAAAAACAGGGTACACAGTCTTCCCCTTTTTTTCTTAGTTTCCCCTTTTCTCTTCAAATATATGATATTCGAAAGTACAATATTTGAATTGCGCGGAAGATTCTCTGAAAATAGTAAGTGTACCCATTATTGAATAATAATTAAAGCAATTATAGAACTTAAATAAATTAGTTATGAATAGATAAGGTACACGCTTCAAGTGCTGAACCATTAAAAATAAATACTCTTAAAAAGGAAATTTGAAGCTGATTTTAAAGCATGTTGAAAATGTAAAAAATGGATACAGAAGTTGTTATCCAATATAAAATAGGAACAGTTACAAAATATGTATATAGTACCTTTTAAATACGTATTCGAAGGTGAACACTTTTTAGTTGAAATGTACAAAGTTGAATACATAATTAAAAAATGCAATATTTCAAATTCTTCAACTGCAATGTTAAATGTTCTAACTTGAGCAATTTTTAATTTGTGTTTAAGAGCACTGAAGGGTAGGGTGGAGTGAAAATGCTAAAATGAATCAAATCGTTTGAGCTGAGGGAAAAAAACTTCTGGGTTGGTATTTGACAAAAGTGAAAAAAATTTAATCAGTAAAACTTAACGATTTTAAAATAAAAATATTTCCCATTGGTTGAAAAATTATAACGAATTTGTTATATTTACAGCTTTTACTAGTGAACAATAATTAAAAATTACGAAATTTTAAAATACATTTTTTCTCAGCAACCATTTTGTTTTAAATGTGCAAAAACATGTTTTTTTTTATTGAGTCATATGCGCATATGTTAAAAAGCTGAATGTGTCGAACCTGAAATTTAGCTTGAACCAAAGAACCATTTTATCCTTTTGCATTTTCGGAAAAAAAACTTTCATCGTGATTTAGGATTTTTGGGATTTCATATTTTTTTGCTATTTTGAAACGTTATAAACACCACAAAAAATAATGTTTCCCATGCATAGAAAATAATAACCTGGTTCTTTGGTTCAAGCTGAAAAAATTTCAGGTTCGAATAAATCCAACATCATGTTTTTGTACATTCTCAAAAAATGTTAAATAAGGCAAATCTTTTTTAAATTAAAAAAAAAAGAACAGAAGATACTGGCCGATTTACTCAAATGATTCGATTAATTTTAGCTTCTACTCAAGAGCAGATCTACTGAAGAGTGTAGTTTTTAATTTACATCGAAAGTGTTAAACATGTCAATATTGTGTATTTAACTAATTGTATTTCTTCTATGACTTTTTTATATCACTGTGAATGGATTTCCAACGACCTAAATATAACCAATCTTTAAAAATAAATTCTCTAATGGCAGAAATCATTGAGAAATCATTGAAAAATATAACATTTCTTATAGAAAGTTTGTTCTTTTCGACATATAAAAATAAATGTTTAATCTTTCCCCTATTTTCCCCTTTTTCGTGAGAAAATCACCCTATTTTCCCTTTTTTGAGCTCATTTTTCGCTGTGATGCCTGTAAAAAAACCCCCTTATGATTTTGTTAACCGTTGCGAAACGTAAGGGCAAACGTTTTAAGACATAAAACGTTTACGCAACGTTTACTTTTCGTTAAACGTTGAGGCTCATCAGTTTTGGCAATTTTTCATGTAATAAGGTTTTTCTTGTTTCAGTTTATCCAGTTTTTTGCACTCTCCTAAATATACAGAAAATTTTTTTTATTAGAAATGGTAAATTTATTCCAGTTTTTTTTTAAAGAAAACCAATGTGTCAAAAATATCACCGTTTTTACCTGAAATTTTTAGGAGTAATAGGTACTAATATAGTCTACTTACCATACATTTCTTATTTGGTATATTTTTTGTTTGTTTTTTTTTTTTGTGAGAAGACAATTATTTTTTATTTTTGTTTCAAAACCTTGCCCTTTTAACAATTTGAGAGGTTTTCTTGTTTTACTTTGTAAAAAATTGTCCACTCTTTCGAAACCAATGAGAAAAATAAGGAAAAAGTGGTGAAGCTGTGTTTTGATTTTTATGGAAAAATAGAATAGGAAATTTTCTTAAAATTGCTTTATTTTTTTCGTTTTAATGTATGGTTAATATATAGTCAACTTACCATACATTTTAAACTTGGGGTGTGTTTGTATTTTGGGAGAAATAAAATTCCCTTTTTCCTTGCTATTCTCGCATTTATTGTATTTTACTGTTATTATTTACCTCAAATCATAAAAATGTTTTTTTTTATTGGTAGGTAGCTCGTTTAAGAAAAATTCGTGTTTTCATTTTTCAGAAAATCGAAACAGTTTTACTATTTTTGATTATTTTTCCGCTGTTCTCATCGGGTTTGAAAGAGTGAAAAAAAACTTGACAATCTTGAATAAGAAAAACCGTAAAAACTGAAAATTGCCAAAAAAGGCAAGGCTTTGAAGAAAAATGTTATTTGTTGTAATATTTTTTGTAAATTTGTACTTCTATGAGGAATACATCCTGTGAGTTTCACGAGGGCTTAACTATTTTTCTGGTCAAGAGAATTAAAAAAAAGTTGAATTTTCCCATTTTTCTTACAAACAACGATAGATTCGACAAAGTGCTAAGAAAAAAAAGTATTTCAAAAAAAAAAAAGAAAGTATTTGCTCATTTTTAAAAAGATGTACAAAAATACTTCTGTTCTTTTATAATATCTTGTATCGTTTGCGAGAAAAATAAAAGATTTTAATTTACGAACAAAAATTCTCGTGACCACAAACATGATTTGGCCTGCAATTTAAAACAGATATTGGATAAATTTATTTATAGAGGCCAAATCATGTTTGTGGCCACGATATTTTTTTCTCTCCAAAAATTGAATTTTTTATTTTTCTCGCGAACGTTACAAGATTTCATGAAAGAGTAGAGAATAGAACATTTTTATTTTATTTAAAAATAGAATAGAACATTTTTAAACGAGGAAGCTATTTTCTTACCGTTTTGTCGAATCTGTCGTTGTTTATAAGCAAAAAAAATTTTTTTTCTCAAACCGGTAAAATTGGAGTAGTCTTATTTTCTTTGAAAAACAACCTGTTTAAGAGGCGAATGATTTTGTTATTTGAAGTCGCTCTGCCTGTATAATTTGAAATTGATTCGGTCAAGGGCATGTGATACTTAACATGAGCATTTTAGTTTCCTCATGTTCATATCCACAATAATAAGTATTTGGCTCTCTAGTATTGCGGAATTTTCAGTTTTAATCAGGGAGTGATTCCCAAAGGTGCAGATTTGAATGGTAATTTGAGGGGAGGGGAAGTATAACCTCAAGATACCCCCCTCCCTATATGCGCGCCCCCCGGGAGAAAAACTCCCTCAGATTTCCCCTTGGGTGTGTATAATTTAAAGTTTTGGAGGTCGGTAAAACATAAATATTGTAATTTTTGTTAAATAATTTTAACCAAAAAAGTGAAATTTCTCACCGTCCTCATGATTGTCTACCATTATCAATGCTTTACTATGATCAAAAAATATTTACTCTTGTTGACTCATGCGGAAACTTTTTGATCTTCTTAAATAAGCTAATTAGCGATGCAAGAAAGATAAGAAATGTAAATATTTTCATATAAAAAGCAAAACAAGAAATGAAAGCCAGCTGCAAAGTGAAAGGAGAAACTATTTTGGAAATACTAAAAGGAGTTGAACGTTTGTAAACGTTTAGCAAAAATTAATTGCGATTCTTTTTAAATATCCAAAAGATTTGAGAATCGTTTGAAACACGATCAGAGTGACCGTTTTAATTGAGGAAAAAAAATATCGGCTTGCAAACATTTTTCACGATCATTGAAATTTAAAAAATTCTAAATTTTAAACTGCATTTTTTTTATTTGATGCAATACAAAATGAACTGCAAATTAAAGCACTCAAAGTGGAAATCTTTTGAATTAAAAAAATATAAAATTTAAGCTTGCAACACTTTTCAATTCAACAGTTTTAACCCTTGGAGTACACACCTATTTTTTCGAATAAATCCAGGCTATCATTTTTAATACTCTAATTTATAACTAATCCTCCCTTTCAACTTATATTAATAAAAATGTTAAAAATAAAACATGTCCTTCTTCCAATTCAGCACAAACTTGAAAATAAAAAGTTCCCTTCTTTCATCTGAATATTAAAATGACCAAATTTGCTCCCCAGCTACACAAAAAAATGTTTTTAAAAAATTGTCTTCCAAATCAGAGAGAGAAAAAAACAAAGTTTCCTCTCATCCAGCTTAATAAAAATGTTCAAATCAACAAAAGTGCCTCTTCCGGGTTAGAAAAACTTGAAAACCAAAAATTGGTCCCTTTCAACTCGATAAAAATAAAAAAATTGCTTCAAATCCAGAAAAAATTAAAACCAAAATTTCATCCCTTCTAACTCGATAAAAATCTTAAAACCAAAAAATTTCCTTATTCCATTTCAGACAAAAATTTAAACACAAAATTCCCACCCTTCAAAATCAATAAAAATGTTTAAAATAATAATTTTTCCTCTTTCAATTCAGAAAAAAATTAAAGACCCTTTATATTCAATAAAAACGTTAAAAATAAAAAATGGCCTTTTTCAATTCAGAACGAAAGAAAAAATGAAAATGAAAAATTCTTTCCTTAAACTCAAGAAAAATTTTAAAAAGGTAAAAGGACCTCTTTTAATTAAAAAAAATTATATCTAAAATGTTTTCCCTTCCAAAACAGTAAAAGTTCTTTAAAAAAAATTACCCTCTTCCAATTCAGGAAAAAAATTAAAAGAAGTTCTTCCCTCAAACTCAATAAAAATTATAAACACAAAAATGGGCCTCTTCCGATTCAGAAAAAATGTTAAAATGAAAAATAGCCTCTTCCAATTCAGAAAAAATTGAAAAACAAAATTTCCTCCATTCCAATTCGATAAAAATCTTTAAAAAAATATCCCTTTTCCAATGCAGAAAAAATTAAAACCCGGAATTTCCACCCTTAAAACTCAATAAAAATGTTAATAGTAAAATATTACCTTCTTCCAATTAGACTTAATAACAATCTTAAAAACAAAAAAATGTCTTCAAGTCAGAAAAAATTGAGAACTGAAATTTCCTCCCTTCCGACTCGATAAAACTGTTGAAAACCAATTTATAAGACGAATAAAATGTTCTTTTTTACGTTTAGGAAAATTTATAATTTAGAAATTTCCCACTAAAAAAAATCTTAAAAATATAAAAAGTCCCTCTACCAATTCAACAAAAATTAAAATTTGCTCGTTTCAAAATCAATAAAAATGTCAAGAATAAAAAAATTCCCTCTTCCAATTCAGAAAAAATTGAAAATAATAAATTCTTCCCGTATATTCCATAAAAATGTTTTTAAAAAAACTGATATCTTCCAATTTATTAAAAAGAAAATAACTAAAATTTTCACCTTTCCCACCCAAAAAAATCTTGAAAATATAAAGTGTCCCTTCTGCTCATTAAGAATGAATACAGAAGTTCTGTGAACATTTCATAATTTGTTGCTATTTAGTTTAAGAAGTAGAGTCCTGAAAGTATGAAAGAAAAGAAAGGTCTAAGGTTAGACATACAAATTCAAGACTTTCACTTACTCATTAAATTTTTTTTTAAATAGAACAATTAAAATTGTAACGTTCAAAGTTTAAGTTTAGCACTATGAAATTTTAACGATAAATGAAAAGTGAAATGTTACATAATATTAAAACAAATGTCTTATTTTTAATTTTAAAATGTCAGATTGTATGATTTAAAAATAGAATATTTTAGACTGTAACAGTGTTTGGATTGGATTTAAGTTTGAAAAAAAGCGTTTAATTATGAAACTATTTAAAATTATTAAAATATTGAAAATAGTTTTAAAAGTTTCAATCGGACGTTTAAATTTGTTTTACTTTGGAATTGAAACGTTTCAGTTTTCATCGTTAAAAATGTAAATTATTTAATTTTGAACAGATTCAGAATCATCTTGTAAAATCAATTATTTTTAAATTTTGAACACTCAAACTACAGTTCAGGTTTAAAAAATCATTAATTAATTTAAATTTACAGTTGATCAACTTAAAATGTTTTTACCATAAAATTAAAAATTTGAACCCTTCTAATTTTTAATTGCTTAAGTTTTCAAAATTACATTTCTAAATTCTTTAAATAGAAAATTCACGTTTAAAAATGAAGACCTAAAAAGGAAAAATTTTAAAGTAAAATATTTTATAATTACGCACTGTAAACTGATTATTTCATAATTGAAAAGGTTAACAATTGAACTTAACGTTTGAAACAATCTTGAAATTGACCTTATTTTAATTTGCATTATATCATGTGATATGAAATTTGTGATAATTCAAGTGATTGGATACATTTTTCTTCCAAAAATTGGTAAAATTCCCGCTTAAAAAATAAATTCACTCTCATTTTCCGGTTTTTCTAGGTCTAAAAAAATTCCCGGTTTCCCGGTCTAGTGGCAACCCTGACAGTAATTATTTTTTTCGTTTGCATTGGCGATTGATCCAACACCCTCTCCCACAAAAATGGGAGGAGTTCAACGTCCAGGGTGGATAGAAATTGAGAAAACCCAAAAACTGAAGGGTTGAAATTACCAAAAATTTATTCACTATCTTCTTCCCTTGGAAATTTAAATGATGTTTTCCTTTTACAGAATGGCAGGAGTTTCTTCATTAGGAACCAGGCCCAATTTGCGAGGGATCTATTGCCTCACTACTACAAACACAATAATATGGCCAGCTTTGTCAGGCAATTAAATATGTGTAAGTACTTCGGTTCTCGTTGAGGAAATTTTCATTAGCATCATTTTTCGAGAAGTACGACCGCGTGATAGTTTAAAAATGTGTTTTTTGTTTATTAAAAAAAACCTTTTAAGCATATTTAGGATAGTTAAAACATATTAATATTTTTAATTGTTCAATTATAAATGTATTCGGGGCTATACTTTTGACATTTTTTTAAATATCTCAAATGAGTCTGAAGCCTGTAATTTACATTTCAATCCTCTTGAAACATCACGTCCCTAATTTTATACATACAAATAATAATAATTGATCGAATCTTTGAATGTAAACAAATCTTTTGAAAATGGGACTTGATGTTGCTAAGTGAAAGAATTAAATTCCAACCCACTTGTACTGGAAATCTAAGTTAATGTAGACTTGTATTAAAATTAAAAATAAACGAATTTTTTTCTATCAGGTTCTAATAAATTTGCTCGCGTTTTTCAGACGGGTTTCACAAGAAAGTTTCAGTTGAATTAGGTGGTTTGAAGTGTGATAGGGACGAAATGGAATTTGCACATCAGTACTTTTTGAAAGGACATCCATATCTGTTGGATCACATCAAGAGAAAGGTTAACGAATCTCACTAAATGCACTAACTTAGTAGATTAAAGAGTAGACCTTCTTCCTTGCTATCTGTAAACTTGTATAGTTTTTCACTTTATAAAGTTAAATTTCGAAACTAAATCTTCATTTCAAAATCAGATCTCTCTATTATAATTGAAGACACCTACTTTCCTAAAAACTAAGGAACTATTTTTTTTTCAAACGACTGTAGATAGCAACAGCGAAGATACTAGATCCATCGATCACTCCAGTAAAGCCAGAACTCATGACCAAAATGTTGACGGAAGTGAGAAGCATGAGAGGAAAACAAGATCATTTGGATTCGAGACTTGAGAATATGAAGAGGGAAAATGAGGCCCTTTGGAGGGAACTTGCAGTTTTGAGACAAAAACATCTGAAGCAGCAGCAGATTGTTAATAAACTGATTCACTTCCTCGTAACCATTGTACAACCATCCAGAGGTGGTGGACTTTCTGTTAAGAGGCGATATCCGCTCATGATAGACGATTATAACAGACAGCGTGGCAAACAAAGTAAAATGAGCAAGGTAATTTTTCAAGGATAAATCTTTTTTCAATTATATAATTATAAGGGATCATAGCGGTTCACAAGTTCAGTTTTAGGAAAAAAAGAGGATAAAAAGGGTATTTCATGTATTATTATTATTAAACGAAAGTGTTCTCTAACAGTAGCACCTTTTCTTTAGCAAGTTTTCTAGTCACTTTTTATGTTTGAAATTCTTTTCTTTTCGCTAGCTTTGAAAAATCTGTTGAAGACTTCAGAACTTTCGGCTGATAAAAATACATCAGGAAAAAATTCAAGAAGATGAAAGATTGAAAAATTTTCATGTAGGGATTTTAAAAAATGTATATTTTATCAGTAGGTAGATTTTGATTCCTTATTCTCATCAATTTTGTCTAGTGTATTTTTTCAGTGCCAAAACCCTTTGGTTGAAAAGTCTATTATATTTTTAGGTGAGAATTTATCTTTTTTGATCAGCAATTTTATTATCTGGTTGCAGATTTAATTATTTGTTGAAAATTTAACAACTTTGGTAAAAAGTAAACTTGGTTCAATTGATTTGCTGACAATTCGTCATTTCGGGTTAAAATTCAACTATTTTGAAAAATCAACTGTTTTTTAATAAATTCGCCTTTGGCTTGAAAATGAAAAAATTTGTTTGAAATTCTTTCTTGATTGAAAACTCTTTTTTGGTTTAAAATTAAACTATTTTGATTTAAATTCGTCTTTTTCGTATAGATTTAATCTTTTTTGGTTAATAATACATCTTTTTGGTTGAAAATTAATCTGTTTTAGTTGAGGATTGAACTATTCGACTTTTTCCTGAATTGAACTGTTTTTACTGTAAAACTAAAATCTTGTTTGGTTGAAATATCAATTATTAAATTTTTTTTAAATTCGTTTTTTTGTTTAAATTTTTATTGTTTGATGGAAAAGTTAATTCTTTTGTTGAAAATTTAACAATTTTGTTAAAAATTTATCCTTTTTTTGGTTGAAAATTGAACTTACTTGGGAGAAAGTTCAACTATTTGGTTAAAAATTAACTGTTTTGTTGAAAATTCATATTTTCGGGTTGAAAATTAAACCGTTTTGTAGAAAATTGGAATCTTTGGCTTGAAAATTGCACAATTTGTTAGAAAATTCAAGTATTTGGTTAAAAGTTCATACATTCGGGTTAAAAATTTAACTATTTTTTAGAAAAGTGGTGTTTTTGGTTTGAATGGTTTGAAAATTCAACAATTTTGTTGAATTTTTTTTCCTTCTTTGACTGATAAATCTTTCTTTTTGAAAATTCGTCTCCTTGGCTACATTTGATGAAAAATGTACTTTTTTCTAGTTTAAAATTTAACTTTTTTGTAGGATAATCGTCTTTTTGGCTTAAAAACTGAACAATTCACTGAAAAATTCATATTTTGGAGTTTAAAATGTACCCATTTAATAGGAAATATAATTTTTTGGCTTGAAAATTCAATAATTTTGTTGAAATTTTGTATCTCATTTAACTGAAAAATCTTTCTTGGTTGTAGATTCACCTCTTTGGTTGACTTTTGTTGAAAATTCAGACTTTTCTGCTTCAAAATTGAACAATTTGCTTGAAAGTTCAATTATTTTCTTGTTAAAAGTAGAACCGTTTCGTAGAAAATTCGTTTTGGTTTGAATATCAAACAATTATGGTTGAAAATTCAAATTTTCTGGTTGAAAATTGAAATCTTTGTAGAAAATTGGCCGTTTTATCTTGAAAATTCACCAATTTAGTTTTAAAAAATGTATCTCTTTTGACTGAAATATCTTCCTCGGTTGAAGATTGATCTTTTTGGTTGAATTTGGTTGAAAATTCACATTTTCGGGTTGTAAATAAAACTGTTTTGTAGAAAAATGGTTTTTTGGCTTCAAAATTAATCAATTTGGTACAAAATTAAGCTACTTGGTTAAAGGTTTAACTACTTTATTAAAAATTCATTTTTTCTGGTTGAAGATTCACAATTTCAGTTGAAAATGTATCTCTTTGGTTAAAAAGTCGCCTTTGTTATAGAAAATTAATCTTCTTATTTGAAAATTCAACTATTTGTTTTCAAAATTCATCTATTTTGTTGAAAATGCACTATTTTGACTTGATATATCAGCAATTTGAAGCTTTGCAATTTGAATTTAATATTAGTACCCACATTAATTTTATTTAATGAATTCATTCCCATATTTTCGTGAAAAATCTTTTTTATCTTTCGGACATGTTAGCAATTTCTTCGCTGTCGACGATGCGCTTCAAATCTACAAAATTATAAAATAAATCCTTTCAGAAATATTTGAAATTGGTATCATCAAAAAGAATTTCTTTCAAAACATCTTGTTTTCTAATGTCTTGAATTTCTGTTTATGATTCTTGAAAAATGAATCGAAACCTTGTTAAAAATAGGGTGGGGGGAGAGAAAATTTGGTAAAAATTCTCGATTTTAGGTGTGTTAGGGGATTTTTTAAATTTGAGGGTTTAGGTAAAAAAGGGGACGGGCTGTGATTTCTGCATTATTGAGAACTGATTTTTAAGTTGATTTTCTTATTTCCAGGCTCAAACATCACCCCTGGGACCAGTGATTCATGAGCTAGATATCTCTGAGCACGATTTAGATTCAGAGTACATCGTCGCTGAGTTAGTACTTTTATTTTATTTTATTCAATTTAGAATTATTTCGAAACATAGTTAATATTGTATTTATTTGTTACAGGATGCTAGAAAATCAACAAAATCCAACAGTTCAGAGTCCTGAGCACCAATCCCAACCGGTCACAGATGAAGATAATTCCGAGGTTCTTCATTTTTGTGATTCAGTTCAGATTCCCGAAAACATTCAGTATGTTACTCAAAAAGAGAGCGATTCCAGAAAGAGACGAGCGAAAGGCAAAAAGAAGTAAGTCCCTTTTTTTTAAACTAAAAGAGCTTCTACGAATACTTGCGGGAATTTTTCAAAGGCCCCTTTCTATGTACTTTTTCATTTACATTTTTGTGTCTTAACAATGGTGGTTTTTCATGAATTCATATAAATATCCCCTATTCAAACAAATTTGATAAGCATGTTTGGTTTTCCGTTGGTTTCAACATTCCTTATGATGCGTTTTTTAATAACACAATAACTCGCATAAATATTGTAATAATAAATAAAAGATGGCAATTCTTTTGAGTTTAACTATTTTGATTAAAATATTGTTTTCTGTTGGTGTTTCGAATACCAGATTTTTGTATGTGTTTCGAATTTTTGAATAGAATTTTTCCAATTTTACCACATAAATTGATAGTTTAGGATGAGAAAGTTATAATTTGATTTACAAATTATTAGAGACAAAAATAGTTCGGAACTCGTATGGTTTGTAATGTGAATTTGAATATTGCTAGGAGGAAAAACACCATACCTATCAAAATTTCGATCCCATCGACGGAGTCAGGAGAAGAATCCAGGTTATTAATTCAATTATTCGATCGCCTGGTGTTGGTGTTTCATTTTTCAGTCTTTGTTTCAAAAAGTGCGTCGATGTTTTCTCGCAGCAGAATAATTTTTATTCGCTTTTATTCGCTCTTCTGCATGGATATTTTGCATTGCAAATATTTACTATTTTTTGGTTGATTTACTATAAATTCTTTAGTTTTTGTTCAGTAGAAGTAGGTAGCCATATTGTTTATGTCTATGATTAAAAAAAGTTTTTTTTTGCGTAATTCACGAGGTGTTAATTACGCCTGAAATCTGGTCTCCAATCTCTCTGCAATCTTATGCAATCTCATGTAATCCCATGCAGTATTTTACAATACCTTTTAATCCCCCTTTTCGAAAAAACATTGCAGGAAATTCAGTATAGGTCTATAATGTTCCTCTATAATGAATTATTTATTATTTATTTGGAGGTTTTGAGGAATTAGTTCAGGCACATGGTAATTTTTCATCGTATTAAGTAGGTAATCCGCGTTGTTTCGCTAAAACAGTTTATTGAGAGGTTCCGATAAAAATTCCCAATTTTCTAGAAATGACTACGACGTGTCCCGGAAATATTTTTGAAAAAAGTCCCAAAAATCATATTTGCGTAGACTAACTCGCCCCATTGCGTTTTAGAGCAAAATGTTCAACAGAAAAATTAAACTAGATTAAATTCTGAGAAAGTTAAAAATTAGAACCTTCTCTCTCTAATAAACTCGGAGTTATAACTCTTCAAAGAACCCCGATTAAAAAAAAGAGATATCCTAGATTTTAATTAAAATAGATGCAATTTGGAGTAATTCTGAAAGAAGAAAAATAACCTGATCCCAATAGGTCATAAATTATGGCCTCCCAAACTTGACCACTTTTGACCGTTTTTTCAGGTCGTGTTAAGTTTTTTCAAAATACTTTGTTTTTGGATAAAGCTACGTTAATCATGCCAGAGAAAAAGTTGTAGTGCAGTAAAGTATGCGGAAATCTAACAAAAAAAAAAATCGAGCCTTCATAGGTCAAGATTTTATGACTCTTAAAAAAAAGAACCTTTTTGGTCTATTTTCAGCCAAAAAAGATTTTTTTAATAGCTCGTTTCGTGCATGTCCTGCGAGCGTATTTGAGCATTTTAGTGTTATATGTCCATCTGTAGTTCATTAGAAATGCTTTTTATCATTTTTCATTAAAAAATTTTTTTAAACCATTATTTAAATAAATACTTTTCACACTATCAACTGTATTCATATTTTATGTATTTTCTTCGTGAAACATAATTCCAGAATATCTGTTGTCGAAATTGCATTAAGGAAAATGATAAATTTACTGTTTTTACCATGTTTACTCATTCTTTGTAAAAAATGTTATTGAAGAGATTAGTTTTACAAGATGGTATTATTTTATGTTAAAAATGCCAAAAATTGATTAATTAATCATCGCAGAGGAAACAATTATTTTTAGTTAACGATAATAAAAGAAAACGTAAACAAATTAAATGAATGAAAAAAACTAATCAAACCATTGACGGATTGATTTTTTTATTAATTGGCTGATAAATTTTTTAGTATCAGGAGATGGAGTACATCGTAAAAACATGAAAAAATGTTTTATAAAATGAACTTTTAAATTCAAACTTATCATTTTTCTAATGTATACTTGTTCATAAAACATGGTATGTATAGAATGTAAATTTTACAAAATGAAACTATCATGATTAGTTATCTTCGAACAATACATTTGTATAATCATAAGTATCGTTTTATATTTATTTGCAAATATTTTCTTCAACTAACACTAACTTTAACACTAAAAAAAGCACCTGATACTCTTCCTCCGTGCTTTTGTGGAAGACTTCATTTTACAATAATTAGTAGTAATTCATTGCATAACTACGTAATTAATTTGTTTACATATTCCTTTCTTGTCGGCAATTAAAAATAATTATTTCCTCTGCGATGATTTGTTTGTCAATTTTCGGCAATTTTTAACAAAATAATACAATCTTGTAAAACTAATCCCTTCAATAATATTTTTATTAAATAATGAGTAAACAATGTAAAAACAGTTGATTTATAATTTTTTCTTTATACACTTTTGACAACATATATTCTGGAAGTAATTTTCACAAAGAAAATACATAAAATACGCACACAGGTGATAGTTTGAAAAGCATTATTTAAATAATGGTTCAAAAATCAATTGTTTTTCAATGGAAAGTGAGAAAAAGCATATTACTACAGAACTACGTATGCATATATGCCAAAGAAATGTGTTTTTTTGAAGAGGGATTTCAAGGAATTTTGTAGGATTTCGAAAGATTTCAAGATATTTCTATTAAACTTGGAAAAATAAATTGAATTAAATTTTAAGTAATTCCTCATGACTTAAAAGATTTCAAGGGATTTTAAAGTATTTCAAGGAATTTTACAAGATTAAAGGATTTTAAAGCTTTATAGATATTCAAACGCTTGTATTTAGAAAACTTTAATAATGAATAAGTTTAATTTAATTTAAATTCCAGAGAGTTTACACGAATTTCAAGCGATTTCGTGAGATAAAAATTTTATGGAATTAAACAAATTTCCAAACATATCAGGAGGAAGTTTAAAGGGATTCCATAGGATTTCAAGAGATTAAAACAATTTCAAGGGATCTCAGAGAATTTTGTAGGATTTCTAAAGATTTCAAGATATTTCTTGTGAACTTTGGAAAAATAAATAAAATAAAATGTTTAATATTTCCATGGATTTTTAAGGTATTTCAAGGAATTTCACCAGATTAAAGTATTTCAAAGATTTATAGGGATTTAAACGGTGTTTTTTAGAGAACTTTAATGAATAAATTTAATTTGAATTCCATACAATTTCCATTGATTTATGCGATATTTAAGGGCTTTCATGTGATTTATACTTTTTGAAATGGTTTTTTACTTTATCGATGTTAAATTGATGTTACATTTTTCTTATTTTATTGATTGAATCGTTTTGAAAATTAAAATGTCGACTAATCCGATGTATCCTTAAGTTATTCATTTGTTGCATGATAGTTTTTTCTTTAGAATATGTATAAGCATTGAATATAACTTTTTAAATTTGGAATGTATGAAAGAGAATCAAATTTCCAGTTCCGAAATTCCCTGACTTTTCCCTAATTTTTCATTTTCTCTACCCGTTATAAATTTTTCTTTCACATATACAAACAACCTTACACCTAGGAGATCAATAATGTTGATGCAGAAAAAAGTGTTTGTTTCTAAATTTATTTTAAGGACTGTTCGTGATAACAGACAAAATTTTATAAGGGGTCATCCACAAATTACGTAAGAAGTTTTAAATATATACTTGATTTTTTAACCAAGAAGAATAATTTTCTTAGAAGAAAAACAAATTTACAACAAAATACGTAAAGATTTAACTAAAAAAAAATGTTAAGTTGAAAAAATATTTAGAACTAAATAAAAAACGAATTTTCAACCAAAGAGATGAATTTTCAACCAAGAAGACGAATTTTCAACAAAAACATAACATTTGTATTTGTATTTATTTTTTTCACCATTTAATAGTTGAGTTTTCAACTAAAAAAATTAATTTTCAACCAAAAAAGGAAGGTTCAATAAAATAGTTCGATTTTCCAATTTTTACACTTAAAAAAGATAAATTTTCAAGAAAATAGTTGCATTCTCAACCAAAGCATTTTCAACTGAACAGTTGAATTTTTCAGTCAATAAAAACAAATTTCATCTAAAATATTGAATTTTCAACCCAAAGAACACGGGTTATAAACTAAATAAATGAGTTTTCAAGAAAAAAGATACATTTCCAAGAAAAAATGAAGCAGTTACATTCTCAGGTAAAAAACTAATTTTTAAGTAAAAAATTAATTTTCAACAAAATAGTTAAATATTCAACAAAAAAAAAGAAGTTTCAACCAAATATTCGAATTTTCAAACGAAAAAATGAATTTTCTACACAAAACGACAAGTTTTCAACATAATACATAAATTTTCATTGAAAATAAATAAATCTTGTAACAAAAAAAATGAATTTTTAACCAAATTGTTAAATTTTTAACAAAAAAGGTAACATTTTTCACCAAGAAGATTAATATTCTACCACAAAAGACGAATTTTCAAGAAAAAATAATAATTGTCAACAAAAAACTTCAATTTTCATCTAAAATAAGCTGTTTTTGAACCTAGCAGATGAATCTTCAACAAAAATATGAATGTGTAAGAGAGTAGTTCTACTTTCAAATAAGTATGTAATTTTATTTTCAACAAAAAAAAAGATGAATTCTCTTAAAAAGACAAATTTTCAAGAATGTAGTTGAATTCGCAACCAAAAAGTGTGACTTTTTACCAAAGTTTTACATCTCGAACAAAATAATTAAATTGTTAACCAATTAATAAAATTTCAAATTAAAAAAGATGAATCTCAACCAAAAATATATTAGTGGACAATATAATAGTAGTGAATAGAGAAAAAAAGTGTATCAAAAATTTTAAACTTTCAAGCTAAAAAGACGAACTTTCTACAAAGCAGCTAAGTTTTCTACCCGAAAGTATGAATTTTTATTTAAAAAATTAATTTCCAACAAAATTGTTGAATTTACATCCGAAAAGAATGACTTTTTGACGAAGTAATATAATTTT
>CAKNXH010081514.1:53075-66277 GCA_932178445.1 Andricus quercusramuli
CTCATGTGCTTGAAGTTCTGCAGTTGAAATTAATGAAATTTTTTACTGATTGGAAATAATAGAATATCAAGAACTTCAGGTACATCAAAAGCTCGACTTTAGAAGGAAAGCTAACAGTAAAACCTTCCTTTTTAGAGAGGAAACGATCATGGTCGAAGTTGCCCAAGAAGAAGAGTCCATACCAATTTTTGAGAGTAATTCGCCAACGACTCCAAAGCCTGTTCCACTAGCAACAGTTCGAAGCTCAAAATTAGCAGCGATGGCAGCAAATTTGAACAAGGATGTAGAACAGGAATTGGATCCTGATTTATGTAGTGGCGACCTCGACGACATGGACGAGATCGAGGAGGAAGTTCGAAACAATCCTGAAATGGTGAAGCTCGAGAATATTCTGATTATTCCAGAAATACTGTCAGATGACAATGCTGAGAGTGGAGAAAATAGGATGGCAAGTAGCATCAGCAGCTTGAGCGATCACAGCAAGAATATGAACAGTCCAAACAGTGTTCAGAGTGCCGATTTTGAGGAGAATGCTGCCAGGGAGCAGGAACAGTTTAATTTTGCTGGAAGTAGCAATAATGGAAACTCAGAGGCTGATAAAAATAAGGAGCCAACTGGGGCAAGCACAAGTGCTTCCTCTGATAATTTATCTTTAAGTCGTTTCAATTCGTCTGGCTTGGCAGATGATGCGTACAGGTTAGCTCCAACGTAAGTTGATCTCAAACCATGGGTGCTCAAGATTCGTCGTGAGTACGGGAAATTTTTAGAATTTAATGGGGAGCGGTTTTCCGATCCCTCAGTGTGGCTCTTCCTCGATATGTGCTTTATTTGTTGGAAATTTGGAGTATTTCAAACATTTTCGTGCATTAATCCGTAGACGTCTACCATTTTCTGGCGTCCTTCTCTCGTCAGCGTGGGTCCACAGGTACCCGTAATATTAGGGGTTGAAAAAGCACTTTTAATTCCTTATTTTATCATTTTGATATTGTAAAATAAACTGGTTAGAATCTCAGAAATACGAATTTACAAGTAAAATTTTGATTGTTTCATTATGCAAAAAACAATGACAGTGATAAGTAAATTAGAGATTTGCATCTACAAGGATCTATAAGGGGTTTTAATGCCTGCTTGAAAAAGTATGTTTATTTTGCAGACTGAAGTTGAGGAAAAAATTAAAGAAAAATATTGTAGTAAAACGTCTTTTTTATGCCAGTGGGTTTCTGTAGACCCACGCGGAGGGCTACGGGTTAAGAGGCCTGAGTTTTTGATTTTTTTTTATTCCTAAAAGTCAACTTTTTGAATTTTTCTACATTTTCAATCTCTTCTAGCCATAAACAGGCCTCGGACTCATTTGAGAAAATCAAAATAGTTTCATGCAATTTTAAAAATATTAAATAGAGAAGTTAACTACTTTTGAAATCTGTTATACGTACAATATACATATTCCATAAATTCGCGCTTAAAATCCCTTGAAATCTCTGAAAATCGATAGAAATCTCTTAAAATCTTATAATTTATTTTGAAATCCGTATATTTGAAATTATATGAAATCCTACGAAATTATTTTAAAGAAACCTCTTGAAAATTTTTAAATCTCCTTAAATTTCTTGAAATATTTTTAAATATTCGAGTAAAATCCCATAAAACATCATAAAATCGGTAATATTTGTCCAAATCCTTTCAAAAATAATAAAATATTTTCAATCCTCTGAAATCTCGTAAATCCCATAAAATCTGATAAAACACCTAGACATTTTTTTAAATACCCTAAAAGCTATGAAACCCGTTGTAATCCACTAAAATCTGTTAACCCTGGAATCACACTGTAGGTAATTCAGACCCATTAATCGATTTTTGTCAGGAATATCTTTTAAGGCAGAAATTTTAGCCAGAAATATAACAAATTGGAAAAAAATCACTTTTTTAGACTACACGAATTGATTCTACGATGTTTGAAGAATGTCTGAGAATTTTTGCAAGTTTATCGGATGAGTAGTTTTCAAATGATAGACCGCGGAAAAGTGTACCGGGCATCACAGATCCACAATGTGCTCTGTGATCGAAAAAAGAGGTGTTGTGCTCCTAGGGTTAAAAATCCTTGAATTCTGTTGAAATCCTGTGAAACCTATGGAAAACCTTTCAAGTTTTTTTTACATACCTCGAAATCTATAGAAATTCCTTATAATCTCATGGAATCTTTTAATATCTTTTGAAATCCTGTGAATTCCTCGGATATTGTAAAACTCCTTAAAATCCCCTGAAATTTGGTAAATGCCATACAAATTTCTTGAAATCTTAAAAATTTTCTGAAATCTTATGAAATCCTTTGAAATGTATAAAATTTCTACACATTTTTTTTTAATTTCGTACATTCGTAAATCTAGAAATCTGTAATAACTTTTAAAATTCCTTTCAAAACTTTGAATCTTTGAACTCCCCTGAAACCCCATAAAATCACTGGAAATTCGTGGAAATTTCCTGAAAGCTTACAATAAAATTTCTTTTGAAATCCTATGAATCCCTCAAATATTGTAAACTTCCTTAAAATCTCTTAAAATTTGATAAATGCTATATAAATTTATTGAAATTTTTTAATATAATTGATACCCTGGAAACCTTTTTAAAATCCTTTGAAATTTTCTGAAATCCTATGAAATTATTTGAAACTCCTTTAAAATGTTGAAATCTTGTTAAATTCCTTGGAATCTTTTAAAATACGCCATTCTCTTGAAAAGCCTTATAATTCCTAAAAAATTAATAAAGTATCTTAAATTTTGTTGTGAAATCCGTACTAATGCCACACATGAGTAAAATCCCGCAAAACATCTTAAAATCGACAATATCTTTCCAAATCCCTTCAAAAATAATAAAATCTTTAAAATCCTCTGCAATCTCGTAAAATTTCCTGAAATATGATAAAATCCCATAAAACCTATTGAAATTCCTCATTATTTTATCCTTATGAAATCTTCGAATCTTTGAAAAGCACTATATTCTGTATCTCATAAGTCTTTTAATATCCGGTACAATATCTGGAAATCTTTAATATGTTTTAACATTTATTTTAAAATGTTTTAATTTTTTAAATGCTACGAGGCCCCATAAAATCCCATAAAATTCGTAGAAATGCCTTTAATGCCCTAGAAATCCCTTAAAATGTAATTCCATTTCATTGAGCCCCTAAAATTTTCCATAGAAATTCTGTGAAATTCCATAAAATTTCTCAAAATCTTCGAAATCCTTTGACATTTTTGATACCCTTTGAAGTTCCATGAAATCTTGGAAAATATCTTTCATTGGACTATTTTTCAATACGTTTAAAAGCTTTGATACCCTATAAACTCCTTTAAAATATCTTCAAATCTATTGAAATTTAAAAAATCTTGTGAAATTTTTAGAATATCTTTGAAAACAAAATTTAAAATCCCTTTAAATCTTTTGAAATCTTTATAATCTTGCAATCTTTTGTGATTTTCCATTTTGAGATGGCGGATATATTATTTTAGCCAGTCTAGCAACAAAAATTGTAAAGGCAAAGTGAAAAATAGTTCCATTAGCGAGCAATTCGAGAAAATAGTAGCATTAGTGTCATTTTTTCAAAATAGTAGCAAAATAATTGCACCATAAAAAAAAATGTCAAAAAGTGCCAATAGTGTCGTGAGTCCGAGGCCAGCATAAAGGTAGAATATTAGGATTATAAAGTATGTTAATGAAAACATTTAATTTTTAATATTTTAAATTACGAGTCTAAATTTAAAGAAATAATTATTAAATTTTTCATTCAAAATCGGTAGTAATCTTTGAAACTCAAGAGTTAAAAATTTGTCAAGTTCAGATTAATTTTAGATTAAAAATCAAATGTAATTATAGCCTTCAAATTTCAACGAAATATACATTAAAAAGAATAATGAAGCACAGATTAGAGGATGAGACAGATTGAAAATATTCCTAAGGGCGATGTGTCTCATAAAATACGAATCAAAAGGTAATATACGGGCAAGTATTACAATTTATAATTTTCACTACTCAGTTTTCCATTCAAATTTGAATATTTATTTCCTTCAAATTATCTAAAATCTAAACCACAAATTTTTATTTCTTATCATAAACCAATCTTTAAAGTTTCAGTTCCCTAACATGATGATCTTCATTTCTGTCTTCCTAATTTTGTTTTCCCTTCCCTATTATATTTATTAAGTTTCGGGAAATAGAAGGTATGTAAAGCATATGTAATAGAAAAACTAAATTAGGTTTGAGTGAACATAATATTTATAAATAATTCAATTCATGAATCTACGCATGATTCGATAATTACTTAATTCTCTTGAGTTGAGAATATAGTAAAATATCTTATCACTCTACAATAATTTAAGCTTTCAGCTTCTAAAATTTAAATTTTGAAATGGTAAATATTGCCTTTGGGGATTTAAAATCAAAATAATTGTTCTAATATTAATATTTGATTATTTATATTTAGGGATGAAGTCGACAATCATCTCGAAACGATGCAAAGTGAACTGGAAAATTTGCGCGAGATTTTGCGCGGAGAAGGTTACAGTATTGATGCCAACACATTACTTGGAGTACGTAACTATTTTGTCTAACATTGCTTGAGTCTCTATGGTTTTATTGACGTACTGGTAATCCTCGCATCTTTTTTTAATAACTAATCCAAAGTTCATCTTCAAATGAAATTATTCAAAGAAATACTAATTATTGTTCTCGAATCCGAGAATGATTTTTTTCAGGAATCCTAACTTCACGATTATTATAAAATATCAATTCCTTTCCCAAAAACTAGTTATCAATGCACCATCAGAGATTCGTCCTGCTTCTCATTCATTTCTAACTCATATTATTTTTACATCCAGGGTGTCTACTCTACCTGGAAAACCTGGAATTTTCATGGAATTTTGTCGAGAGCATGCTTGTTTTTTTAATTGCAAGATAAAAGTGTGGAACAATGATTCATCATTTGTAAAAGTAGCTGAAAATTAATTTTTTACTGAAAAGTTGACTATTCCAGTTGAAAATCCAACTATTTTTTTTTTAATGATTTTTTTCTGGTTCAAAATTATTCTTTTTAATCTGAAAATGTAACTATTCTAATTGAATATTTCATCATTTTTGTTTTTAAAAATCGTATCTTTGGTTGAAGATTAATATTTTTAACTAAAAAGTTAACTATTCAATTTTTGGTTGAAAAATTATCTTCTTTTGTTGAAAATTCGTCTTTTTGGTAGAAAATAATCTTCTTGGTTGGAAATTCATCTGTTTGGTTTAAGATTTAACTATATCAGTTGAGGATTTCATCACTTTGAAAATGTAACTATTTTTTCAAAATTTTTGTTGCAACACAATATAACTATTTCAGTTAAATATTTCATCATTTTATCAAAAAATTCATCTTTTTGGTTTTAAAATGAGCTGTTTTCTAAAAAATTAGTTTTTTCTTTGGCTGAAAATTAATATTTTTTATTGCAAATTATTATTATTTATTACAAATTATTCCAGATGATATTTGAACTATTTGTTATTTTTTTTTATTTTGCTGAAAATTAATTTTTTGTTAAAACTAAAAACGTAACTATTAAAATTGAATATTCCATTATTTCAGTTTAAAATTCATCTCGTTTGCGAATTAATTTTTTTAACAAAAAATTTAACTATTCAATTTTTGGTTAAAAAAATCAAATACATATTTCGTTGAAAATTCATGTATTTTTTGAAAAATCTTTTTCGGTAGAAGTTAATCTTTTTAGTTGAAAAATCATCTTTTTTTTTGGAAAAATCAATTATTCTACTTGAAGATTAATAATTTTTGTTGAAAATTCATCTTTTGGATTTAATTTTCAACTACTCCAGTTGAAGATTCATAATTTCAGTTGAAAATTCATCACTTTGCTGGAAAATATAACTATTTTTTTGAAAATTAGTTTTTTTGGGTGAAATTTTTTTCAACTTAAAATGTTACTATTCCAATTGAATATTACATTGTTTTAGTAGAAATAGTTTCTCTTTGGTTAAACATACATTTTCTAATTGGAAATTTAACCATTCAATTTTTGGTTAACGATTAATCTTGAATTGAAAATTCATGTATTTTTTCAAAATTCAACTATTCCAGTTAAAGATTCATTATTTTAGTTGAAAATTCACCAGTTTGATGGAGAATTAATGCTTTTAACTGAAAATGTAATTTTCATTTTTGGTTGAAAATTGATCTTTTTTAATTCAAAATTCAACTATTTTTTGGTAGAAAGTTGATCTTTTTGTTTGAAAATTAATCTTCTGGTCTGAAAATTCATCTTTTTGGTTGAAAAGTATTCCAGTTCAATATTCATCATTTTAGTTAAAAATACATTTTTTTAATGAAAATAAAACTACTTGGTTGAAAGTTAAACTCTTTTGTTAAAAAATCATTAGTTTAGTTTTTTAGTTGGAAATTCAACTATTTCGTTGAAAATTCTTGTATTTTATAGAAAAATCGTCTTTTTGGGAGAAAATTAATTTTATTGTTTGAAGATTCAACTACTTTGTTAAAAATTCATATTCATTTAATTTAATATAGTATCCACATTAATTTTACCTAAATGTGCAAAGAATTTTAAGCATAAGATTAACTAAAAATTTGTTTGAATTATTATTCAAATTCATGGATTTTGGAGACGGATTCAAGAAATTATTATGTTTTTAATATTATTTAATCATTGAATTAATCGATGGTTCTATTATTTATATTTAAGAATATCTTGTGATATAATTTATCGAAGCTCTCTAAATTGAACATATCAATTGAATTCCAAGTCGATTGTTTTAAAATATGCGAAATATTTTAATGGTTCCGTACTATGAAAAATTATACGTGGAAAAAACTTGAGATACATGAAAAAACCTGGAATTGTCTGGGAATTTTTTTTCCAGGATTTGGGTAGACACCCTTCACACTTGATCTTCAAAATTCTTTCGATTTTATAACTAACAAGAATAACAAATAGATAGGTATAATGGACAGCACTTTCTCACGAGAATCTTAGGCTCGAATTTGTAAAGTAGTAATTTAATTTTACTTACAAATAAATAAGCACACTCACGAATTGAATGGGGAAAAAACCCTTTTTATAGTTCCTCCGGAATTAATATTTGTATCATACAGGCTGGAACTATAATGATTCAACCGAAAAACGAGGAGCTTTTCCTGGTGCAAAACAAGGCGCATGATGTGAGTCAATTTTGCACACGATTATAGGAAAATTCTTTAAACGAAACAAATTCATTTTTCGTCAAGTTTGAAAGTTTTTCTCTCTATTTTTATTTACGTTCTCGAACTTCTGCTCTGGGAGACTAAACGTGCTTTTTGAATACTCTTGACTGCTCAAACGAGCGTTATTGATTGATGAAACGCAGATAATTTCGCAGTTGATTACACAAAGCTCATGTTGAAATATTTCCAAAATATATTGGGAATTTGTAATAAAATAAAATTCTAATAATTCGCTTCCACGATTCTGTAGTTATAGCTGTTCCCGGGAAACTGTTCGATTAGCGCATCATATTTCCAATAGGAAATTTCAATCACTGAATATAACCAATGTTTCAGAAAGGTTTGGGAGCTCAAATGACTAGATAGGTAAAGTACATCTCCATCAAGTTGAAAATTTAAGTATTCTATTATATCTCTTGTAGCAATTGACGAAAGAATCTTTTCTAGAGGACTCCCAACTTTTTTGATCAGTGATACCTAAAGCAGTCTTGTTCAAACGAAGAATATCTGTAACTTTTATTATTTACTAATCATAAACCATTCTGTCGTATAATAATTATTGTTCCACGTATAAGTGTTTTTTTCGGGAGGTGAATCTAATTTTTATAGTTTATGGGTTTTGTATTGTGTTTTAGTTGTTCGGGAACGAAGATCCGATGTCGTTTGGAATTCCTATGAACCCAGAGTTGGATCCTCATTCCAATAAGGGAGATAAGGACGAAGGAGAAACCAACGGTAAGGAATTTTTCTTTATTTGATTTAGTTTTTGTGATTTTAATATTTGTTTAATCACTCACCGTCGCGGCTCTCCCTCGTCGTGACGATGGCAGCGGCGTCCAGCTTCCTGTCCTTTAGATTCTAAAAAAATACAATTTTATCCAATTAAAAATGGTAATATCCGAGAAAATTAAGTTGTAAAAATGAGGCCGTTGATGGAAAAAATGCGAACTGAATAATTAGACCCTAATAAAAAAAATCAACTATTTTTGTTTAAAAGGTCATTCTTTTCGGTTGAAACGTCTAATATTATATGTTTGGCTCGGAATTCATCTCGTTTGGTTAAAAATGTAACTATTTCCTTAAAAACTTAAATTATTTTGGTTAAAAATACAACTATTTTGTTGAAAAGTCATTTTTTTGGTGAAAAATTCAACTACTTTGTTGAAAGTTAGACTACTTTGTTACAAAATCATTTTTTTTTGTTAAAGATTCATCTCTTTGGTTGAAAATATAACTATTTTGTTAAAAATTCGTTTCGTTTGTGGTTGAAAATTAATTTTTTAACTGGAAATTTAACTATTCAATTTTTGATTGCAAATTTATCTTTTTTAGTTAAATTCAACTATTTGGTTGAAAATTAATAGATTTTATTGACATTTTAACTTTTTTTTTAGAAAATTAGTCTTCTTAGTTAAAAATTTATAATTTTAATATTTTTATTATTATTATTATTTTAACTGTAGATTAGACTTTCATTTTTGGTTGCAAGTTTATCTTTTTTATTTAAATTGAATTATGCGGTTGAAAATTAATATATTTTATTGATAACTCATCTTCTTTTGTAGAAAATTAGTCTTCTTCGTTGAAAAATTATTATTTTGGTTCAAAACTAAATTATTTGGTTGAACGTTGAACTCTTCTGTTGAAAATCCATTATTTGTTTTTGAAAATTTATAATTTTAGTTGAAAATTCATCTTTTTGTGGAAAATTCCTTTTTTGAATAGAAAATGTAACTATGTATTCCATTTTTGCGTGAAAATATATTTTTTAATTGAAAATTAATATTTTCTAGTTAAAAATTCAACTATTTTGTTGAAAATTCGCATTTTTTGGTTAAATTCAACTACTTGGCTTACAGTTGAACTTTTTTGTAAAAAATTCATTTTTTGTTGTTAAAATTCATCATTTTAACTGAAAATTCAACTATTTTGTTGTAAATTAAATTTTTTTCGGAAATTCAAGTAGTCTAAACAAATTTTTTTGTTGTTGTCGATTTAAATCATTGCTGAAAAAAAGACCAATAGGCCCTTTTTCTATCAGTTGCCTAAAATGTTTTAAAACCAATAATTTTACCTGCTAGCGGTATCCAAATTGCAAGATGTTCCCTAAACCTCAAACTCTTAATAATCCCAAATTGTAAACTTCACTCCTAATAAATGTATTGAAAAATAAAATAATAAATTAATTATATGTATAAAATTATAAATAAAAGAGTTAATAAAGAAAAATTAATAACAAATTTTGGTTGAATTCAAATGTTTTTGAATTAAAATAAAAATATTTTTTGGTTGAAATATGAACTACGTAACTTTTTGTTGTAAATTTATTTTTTTTTTTAATTTGAAATCTCAACTATTTTGTTGATTTTTTTGTTTTAGTTTGAAAATTCAACCATTTTGTTGGAAATTTATCTTTTTTAGTTGATACTTCAACATTTTTGTTGAAAATTTAATTATTTTGTTAAAAATTCCAGCATTAGGTTAAAAATTCAACTGTTTTTTCAAAATGTAATTATTTTATTGAAAATTAAAGTATATTGTTAAAAATTCAAATATTTGGTTGAAAAGTCATCTTTTTTGGTCGAAAATTCAACTATTTTTATGGAAAATTGTGCTTTTGGATTAAAGATGCATCTTTTTTTATATAAAAATTCTTAGTTGAAAATTCGTCTTTTTGGCTTAAAGAGTGGACCATTTGTTTAAAAACGTGACTATTTTTGGTTGAAGTTTAATCTTTTATTTTTTGAAAACCACCATTTTTGTTGAAAATTCATCTTTGCAGGTTGAAAATTGAACTATTTGATAATAAATGCAACTGAATTTTTAACAAAAAAGATTATTTCCAACCAAAAAAGATGACATTTTTGTCGTAAAACATGAGTTTCAATCCAAAAGCATGAATTTTCACAAAATAGTTGAATTTTTAACCAAATAGCTGAAAAAATATTTCGTTTATTTGAACGTTTAGAACTTCAGGTATATTAAATTTTTAGTTAAGAAAACAAATTTTTATCATAAAAAAAACAACTAATTTTTAACCAGTCGAATTCAGTGAAAACAGACAAATTTGCAACAAAATAGTTATATCCTCAAACAATAGGATAGTTGAATTTTCAACTTATAGAGGATAAGTTTTCAACCAAATATGGAATAAATTAATTTCCAGATAAAAAAATTAATTTTCCACTCAATAGTTATATTTTAAACCAAATAGTTGAATTTTCAAAAAAATAGGTCATTTAATTTTTAACCAGATAGTTTAATTTTCTACCAAAATAGTTGAATTTGCAACCAATAATGTGAAAAAATGTGAATTGTAAATAGAAAAATTAATTTTTAACCAAATAGTTTAGTTGTTTACCAAATTGTTGAATTTTTAAGCCAAAAAGACGAATTTCTTTGAAAAAAATTGATTTTTCAATTAAAATGATGAATCGTCAACCACAAAAAAAAGTGTATTTTTTACAAATTAGTTGAACTGTAAACCAAGTGGTTTATTTTTTGACCAAAAAATATTTTAATTTGAAATGAAAATCAGTCAAATTAAAACTAAATTGTCAGAAAACAGTGGAATTTTCAGATAGAAAATATCACTTTTCAATTAAAAACATCAATTTTCAGCCAAAAATCGAACAGTTACATTTTCAGTTCAAAGAATTAATTTTTAACTAAAAAAAGACAACATCTCAACAAAATAGTTAAATAGAAGAAACAAATTGTTTATTTATTGCTCAATTGCCTATAAATTAATTAATAAAATCGACAGGTTCATAAAAGAGAAAAAAATGGAGGTAAGAATATTTAACAGCATTATTTTGCTAAAACAATGAACACATTGAACGTTAAAAACATCGAGAAATTTCCCGCTCGAAAGTAAATTCTGAGAATTGTAGCAAAAATAGCTTATCGGGTATCA
Organism: Andricus quercusramuli; assembly: GCA_932178445.1. Taxonomy (NCBI): domain Eukaryota; kingdom Metazoa; phylum Arthropoda; class Insecta; order Hymenoptera; family Cynipidae; genus Andricus; species Andricus quercusramuli. Next base: position 64,256 of record CAKNXH010081514.1, read on the forward strand.
CGAAAGCCATCCACGAAAGCCCATGAAAAAAAGCAAAACAGCCTAAGACATTTTTCCCAACATTTTTCGCAATCACTGGAGTTTTTAAATATTCACTTTGAACCCGTAATCACTACGCTTTGTTGGAAAAAATATCAGAAAAAATATTGTTATTGTTTGTCTGGTGCAGATGAGCAACCGCCATCGCCAAATTGAGATTCTAAACCCGCCTCACAAATTTTGAAAAGCACCATAAATTCACTCTTGATTTTTCAAAATGTTTCAAAAATTTTAATCTCTAGCTGTTGCGGCAATCGATTGTGTGAAATTTGTTTAAAAATTGACGAAAATCCTTCTTTTTTTTTTGTCTAAAATCCCGAGATCGGCACGGCCGATCGAATTTAACATTGAACGCGATTTTTCAGTTTGAAATTATTGCGATTTCTGGGCTTGTTTTGACTCAATATTTGCAAATTTAGAACTGGAGAGGTTCATGGCTTTTTATTTTCGTACTTAGGCTCCTTGATAGACGGACTAGACGATATAATTAACCTAATTTGGAAATCAATTTTTTTCAAATAACCTCTTTAACACAGGCGTACCACTTCAGAAAAAAAATCCGGGAAAATTCAAATAGTGTATTTACCAACCGATTGACATTTTATTGTTTACGTAATTGATTCGCCTATTAGATATTTTTTTAATAATAATTGAATATTATTTTAATAATATTAATAATAATAATGAATAAAGAAATAATAATGAAGCGTATTTTACAGATAAAAATATTTAAAAATGATAAAAGTCTGGAATTTGAAAGCATTCTAATAATCAGATTATTTTTTTTTTTAAATACAAGCCTTTAAATCTTTAATTCATTATATGAAGTTTTGCAATTTAGAGGCATTTTAACAAGGATGATCATAGGTCTGGGAAATGAGGAATTTTTGGAAATTGGGAAATCGGGAATTTGGAATTTATAAAGATTTTTTTTTTAAATCAGGGAATTTTTTCTAGAGCGTGCTTAACTTTTTTCAATTTTAATATAAAATTAAGTAACAATGTTTTTTCAATTCGAGAATTCTAGTTAAAGATTCATAATGTTAATTAAAAATTTATCTTTTTGGTTTAAAATTCTACTGCTCCATTTAATGATTTACTGTTTTGTTGAAAGTTCGTTTTTTCGGTTGAAAATTAATTTTTTGGAATAAAAATTTAACTATTCCATTTGAAACTTGAATTATTTGTTTAAATATAATTTTTTTTAATCGATAATTTTTAAAACCTGAAAAATGGAATATTTCATCATTTTTGTCAAAAATTCATCTCTCTGGTTGAACATTAATTTTGTTAACTAAAAACTTAACTATTCAATTTTTGCTTACAAATTTTTTTAATTGAAAATTCGTCTTTTTGTTAGAAATTAATCTTCTTGGTTGACAATTAATATTTTTATTTGAAAATTATTTTTTTTGCCAAATAATATATATATATATATATATATACATTATTTATAAATTTATTGTTATCATTATTATTTATATTGAATTTTCCATCATTTTAGTTGAAAATTCATATTTTTGTTTAAAATTTTAACTAATTCCAATTGAAGTTTTATTATTTTAAATATTAATTTATCTTTTTGGTTTAAAATTCTACTGCTCAATTTAATGATTTAAAATTGATCTCTTTAATTACAAAATTTTACTATTTTATTGAAAGTTCTTTTTTTCGGTTGAAAATTAATTTTTTTGAATGAATATTTAACTATTCCATTTGAAACTTGAATTATTTGTTTAAATATAATTTTTTTTAATCGATAATTTTTAAAACATAAAAGGAAAAAAATCAAATTGAAAATTTAATCATTTTTGTCAAAAATTCATCTTTTTCGTTGAACATTAATTTTGTTAACTAAAAACTTAACTATTCAATTTTTGCCTAAAAATTTTGTTTTCAATTGAAAATTCGTCTTTTTGGTAGAAATTAATCTTCTTGGTTGACAATTAATATTTTTCTTTGAAAAATTTTTTTTTACAAATA